>CAOKZL010004524.1:0-26282 GCA_948472985.1 Iguana delicatissima
GTTAAAGTTGGAGGACTGAAATAGAGTACTTTAAGTGCGTGTGCCAAAGGCGCTTGCTGTTGGAAGCTCCTAATAAAGCTCCTCCCCCAGCTGGCTCCTCCCCCTCATTAGTCAGACCATGTGCTCAGGGAGAGCATACTGCCAGCACAAAGAGACTAAACAAACACAAGCAAGGCCAAACAAACACAAGCAAGGCCAAACAAGGACAAGTTAGGCCAAACAAACACAAGCAAGGCTAAACAAACACAAGCAACAAACAGACAAGCAAGCACAGTCCCTCAAGCCTGTAAACACACCTGATATAGGATGTCTTCACAGACCCTCTGCTCTGCTCTGCTCCCTCTGCTCTCTCCTCTGGGAAAACTAGGACAATTGTCCTGGCCAGATTTCTTCAGGGGGAGTTTTGCCTTTGCCTAGGCTTTTGCTAAGGCTGAGAGAGTGCCCAAGAGTATCCTTCTTTCTTTTGCTTTAAAAAAAAAAAAGGATTCAAAAGATTCAAGATTCATGAGATTTGTGGATTCTCAGAAACTTCCAGGGATTTGAAAAATTCTGGATTCGTCACATCCCTATGTGTTCCCACATTCAGTTTTTCTGTACGTGGCCCAAAATGTCTGCATTATAGCAGTGCGAAAAAAGCCCAGCACAGCATTCCAGGATGGCTAGAACAGGAATCAAGAATCGCGTCTCGGTGTTCCTGGCAGCTTTAAATCCCTAGAACTGCTCCAGGGACCAAAGAAAAACGGTTTCCTGACAGCCAAGTCTTTGTGGCAGTAAGCAACACCCCCTCTGCTTTGGACTGAAAGGAAGAAGAAGCCTGTTTTGGGTTCCGTGACCTTCCACAGCACAGGTCTTGTCTGAAAACCAAAGAGTGCTTCAGGATCATCTAGGCCCCTCGCTAAGATGTGCGGATGGGTTGACTTAAATGAGCTTTTCAAATACTCTGCAGGACACATTTGGGATTGCTTTGTCAATTGTCCCTGGGTGGACTTTGTTATATCAGCATGCTCTCCTGTATTCTTGGGACGCGCATTTTGTGGTCCTCCAGAAGCTGAATTGGAGCTTCTGATGTTCCTCGGCGGGCGTTGCCTTTGCTGGCCGGGGCTGCTTGAGGTTGCGCTTCAGCAACACTTGTAGGGCTACAGAATTCCTGCCCCTCCTCTGGGGCTTCCTGACAACCTCATTTTTGAAAAGCCCCTGACCTCTTGATCTGGAACCTTTTCGTGACCGTATCTGTTTGCCCCAGCAAAACATCCTAGGAACCCCATCCATTCTGTGCCTTTGGAGAAGGGCTTTATAAAAGCCAGCACAGGAAGCAAACATCAACCAAAACTCACTGCCAGTCGTGCCAAAGAAATAGTCCTGTGATGTATGCCACTGCACTGAGGGGTAGGGACAGGCTGTGGGCCTCAGCTTCTGAGACTAAGGAGCCCCGAGAACCAGTGTCTTAGCAGGAGAAATTCTTGTTGGACACAGAAGGGGCCAGATAAACTTCTGAAACAGTTTTTCCTTGCAGCCACAGAACTGAGAAGAACAGGGAGGCTGGAGAGAGGTGGGCGTGTGGGAATTCAGCACAGAAGAGAACCCTTCGGGAAACCCCAGGCGAGAACAAGGCAGCACGAGGACTCCGGGAACTGGGGGCAAAGGAGCGGCTGAAGGTCCAAGCCAGTGCTTGGACATGCAAAGCAGGAGCTGCTTTCCTGGTGTGCCTAGACATGCGGCTATTTGCACAGCTTGAAATAAATTTTCCAGGGTTAATTAACCGTCTCTCATCTTCAGACGCTACATGCTCCTTCAGTCACAGTGCCTTTGCTCAACAAAAGTAACTTCTAGCCCCTGATGCCCTTATTTTACTGGAACCTTTTCTCTCCTTTCAAGAAAATAACCCTTTATTTTCAAACAAGACATTTTTTAAAAAGTACATCCCTTCAGATCTTGTACAAATTGTACAACTAACAAAAATATTCAATAAAATATTCAATAAAATATCTGGAAAAGAGATTAATTTGTATTTCTTCTAGGTTGGGCAGCCACGGCAGTGCTGGAGGGGGGGATTGACTCCGGGGAGCTGTGTCGCTTTCTCTGCCGCCGCCACCATCACCGTTACCTCTTCTGGGCCCCCTTCCTGTCTCTGGTGCCCCTGCCGGGGGGGGTCCCTCAGGCGGCCGTGCCCCCTGAGGGCTGGATCAACCCAGGGAGCTTCCAGTGCTCCTGTTCTCCTCCTCCTGCTCTGGCAGTGCCCGTGAGGGTGGGCCGCCCCTTAAGCTGGCTGCCAAGGGCATTGTCCATCAGCGAGGGGGCCGGGGCGCTAGGCCCTCTAGAAGCCTCCTTCCACCATGGACCTGGGAGAGATTCATGCAATATAGTCAGAGTAGAAGGCAAGATTAAGATTAGCCCCCACTAGCACAGTCCAGGGTCAAAGACAATGGGAGCAGCAGTACATCTGGAGGGTCTGATGTTAAAGAGAAAAAAGTTTATTTAACCCAGGTTAACAACTCTCCTCCCAGAGTCGCAGTCCAATTTCTCCCAAGGCTGAGAAAATGTGACTGAGTCTCCCCCCACCCCGGTAACCCATCCTCCTCTGACCGTCCTAGTCCAAAGTCCTCTAGGCTGAGATAGTGTGACTCACCTCCACAGGGCACCCGTCTTCCTCCTAGAGTGCTAGACCAACTTCGTCTGAGTCTGAGAAAGTGTGAGTTGTCCTCTCACCTCACCTGGTCCCCTCTCAGAGTCACAATCCAACTTTCTCTATGGTTGAGAGAGTGTGGCTCCCACAAGGTCACCCAGCTTCCACCTCCAGTCCTAGTCCAACTTCCCGTGAGGCTGAGTGACACTGCTCCCACAGTCACCAAGTCTATTCCCAGTGTCTTTGTTCAATTTTTGTCTCGGGTTGAGAGAGTGTGAGTCACCTTGAGGCCACCCAGCCTTTCCCCAGTCCTAGTCAAACTTCCTCTTAGGCTGAGAGAGTGTGACTCGCTCAGCCTAAGGTTACAAGACAGCCCCAGTTTATAAGCCAAACCAAGTAAACTGAGATTATTGTACGTTGAAAACAGGTCCCCCACCCTCTCTTTCTCTTCTCCTCCCACTGCGTTCCCCCGTTTTTCTCCAGCCGCTTTTCTCTCTCCTGTGGCGGCCCAACAGGATGGGCCAAAGAGAACTGCAGCTCCCAGGATGCTTGGCTGCTCCTAGGAGGAGGCTGCTCTCACTGAAGACACACACACACACCCTCTGCTGCCATGTCCCTGATGGCAGGTGTGTGCATATGTCTAAGCTGTGACTGTGGAGATCAGGGTCTGAATCCTCACTTGCCCATGGAAAACCAGTGGATGACTAAGGGGCACATCCTCTCAGCCTCAGACAAAGTCAAAGGTAACTCATCTTGCCAAGAAAATCCGCAGAATAGGTTCTCCGCAGGGCTGCTGTAAGCCAGTTTTCCAAGGGGGGAGATGTGATGCCTGGAAAGAACGCTCCCCAAGGGGCACTTGGCCCTGTGAATTCAGGGGACAGCAGCTGAAGTAAACTGAGGACAGAAGAGGGAACCGGGGGGGGGAGAGGAGGAAGAGGAGGCAGAGCCCCCCTGCCCAGGAAAGGGTGGCTGGTCCACGCCCGGAGGGGGTCCTAGGAGAGAGACGGGGGTCTTTTTCCTGGCCTGAGCCATGTGGCAGCTTCCTACCTTCAGCTCCCTGAAAAGGAGTTGATTACGGGGTAGGGTTTTTTCTCAGAAACTTGAATGACCACCTTCAGTAGGTCATGGTGATGTTCTTTTAACCTGTTTTTCATTCAACTGCGCTATGGTAGGATAATATTTTAATGTATATTTACTGTATTTTAGTAGCATATATTTTTCTTATTTTAATATTACGTATCATAAGGCTTCCTCCCTTTATTCCACCACTTTCTCCACCAGATTCAAGGTTCTGCCTGAACCTCTGCTCCCACTATATGTGAAGACTTCCTCCAACTCTCTGCTACCACCAAGGGTGAGGGGGGCTTCAGTAATCCTGACCTCTGCCATCCATGCAAGCAACTCCTCTTCTCTCCTGGCTGTGGCCAAAAATGTGGAAGCCGGGTACATGCCCTCAAGGTTCCCGTCTGGAGGATGTCATGCAACTTCTATCCCCACCGGACACCAACCCTCCCAATCCTCTGCTCCAACCCCAGACCTCATGTCTGAACCCAATCTTTATACATACAGCATTCCCAGAGGCTAAAAACTTATACAATACATAAAAGCAACGCTTTACTAGCAGAAACCGCACATGACAAAATGAATTAATAATATATTGAAAACTAATATTTCACTCTCACTCACACACTTCTCTTACCTAATTCAGACTCTTGAACCTTGCTGCTGAATTCCTAAATCTTTTTTTTTAAATAATTTTATTCAAGTTTCAACAAATAAAACAAACAGTAATCTCTGCAGTGTTTGCATGTAGTATTTTTTGCTTCTTCCTTTCCTTTCTGGATTACAATTATTGATATTCCCTCTATTTATTATACCCCGTATCACAATAAGATTTCTGTTTTCCATAAAAGTTATCTACCACTGTTCGTTTTAATTCTTGGTTTCCTCCACTGCCATATAAACTTGATTATATCTCTTTTCCATTGAACAAAAGATTTGTTATAATAGGCAGATTTTGGAAAAGATAGTTCATTTTGGTAGCACATTCATTTTTATCACTGATATTCGTCCCAGCAAAGATATTTTTAATTGAGTCCTTTTTTCCAAATCTTGAGTTATCTCCTTCCATTTTTTTCATAATTATTATGGTACAATTCAGTATTTCTTTGTGCAATCCAAACTTGTAAATATTTAGCTTTCTGTTCTTTATTAAATCCTGTAATTTGTTTGAATTCTGCATCTTCCTTCTCCCTCATATTTTTTGATATGTATACTGTTTTTTCCTTATTAATTTTAAAACCGGAGTAGTCTCCATACTCTTGAATAGTATCCATCAATCTTTGAGCACTCTTGAGTGGATCATCCCAAAAAAAAACCCAAATCATCTGCAAAAGCTTTAAGTTTAAATTGAAAATTCTTTATCTGGACTCCTCTTATTGCCACATCTTCTCTTATATTGTCATTGAGTGCTTCTAGTGTCAAAATAAATAGCAAAGGTGATAGGGGACAGCCCTGCCTTGTACCTCTCAGTACTTCAATCGGTGCTGTACATTCTCCATTTATAATTAGTCTTGCTGTTTGTTGAGAATAAATTGCTTCAGTCCATGAAATTAAATTTTCTCCCGCTTGTACATGCTTATCGTCTTCAAAAATGACCAACTGACCATGTCAAATGCCTTTTCTGCGTCAATGAATACCATAGCCAGCTTCTTTTCATTATGTTTTTCGTAATATTCAATTATATTTAAAACTGTCCTGATATTGTCACGCATCATTCTCTTAGGCCAGTGGTTCTCAACCTGTGGGTCCCCAGATGATTTTGGAGTTCAGCTCCCAGAAGCCCTGAGCATTGACCATAGTGGCTGGGGCTTCTGGGAGCTGAAGTCCACAAACATCTGGGGACCCACAGGTTGAGAACCACTGTCTTAGGCAAAAAGCCATTCTGGTCTTCATGAACATGTTCTTAAAGTACTTTTTTAAGTCTCACGGCCATAATAGCGGCAAAAATCTTATAGTCCATATTTAATAGTGACATGAGTTTGAAATTCATTACATCCGTTATGTCTCTGCCTTCTTTTGGGATCAAAGCAACATTAGCTTCTTTCCATGTTTCTGGTATACTTTCCTTCTTAATCTCATTTATTGTTGTTTGAAATGGAACTGAAAGTTCATGCTCCAAGATTTTGTAACATTTTGCTGTAAAACCATCAGGTCCTGGGGATTTATCGTTCTTTGTATTCCTAAAGGCTTCTACTATCTCCATCATTGACACTGATTTGTTTAGTATCTCTCTTTGTTCTATTGAAAATCTGATTTTATTCTTCCTCTCCAAGTATTCTTCCAATTCTCTTTGATTTTTTTCCGAGGAGGTATTACTTAATAACTCCATGTAATAAGAGCAGAATGCTTGTTTTATCTCCTCTTGCTTTGTTGTCTTCCTCGTTGTAATCTCTGTTATTATATTCCTTGGTCTTCTTTTCCTCAGTAAGTTGACCAGAAATTTTGAAGGTTTGTTTGCCTGTTCAAAAAAGGTGTGTTTCAATCTACGCATCTGTTGTTCTATTTCTCCCAAATTTAATTGGTTCAATTCTGCTTGGCACACCTTGATCTTTTGTCTTGTAATGTTATCTGCTGGATTTTTTCTCATCTGTTTCTCCAATTCTTTCATTTTTCCCAGGATCCTTTCTTCTATACGCTTCCTTTCTTTGTTGATTTCTGCAGACCATCTCATAAAATTGCCACGCATCACTGCTTTACTTGCATCCCATATTGTCTTCATAGGCAATTCAGGTGTCATGTTTTCATTGAAGTAGTTAATTAATTCTGTTTTTCCTTTTTGAATGTACTCTTCCTTGGTTAAAATCTCTTCATTAATCCTCCATGTCTTCTCTCTGCTTATGACCTTAAAGGTCACTTGTAGCGGAAAGTGATCTGAACACAAATTCGGAGGACTATCTATTTGATGTTTCTTCAGAAGTAACTCTTTAGTTGCCAGTATCATGTCAATTCTAGACATAGATTTATGTCTGTCCGAAAAAAAGTGTATCCATCCAGTTGCCCATTCTTGCATTTCCAAATGTCATATAACTCTAAATCGTCCATCATCCAGAAAAAGCTTTTGGGTAGTTTTCCATTATTTCGTGGTATCAGTTTTTGCATTGTTCTATCTGCAATAGCAGTCACTACTCCATTGAAGTCTCCAAGAACCACCACACTTGAGTTGCCGGTATCCTGTACATATCTTTGTATTTCAGCATTTATTTTAGGGAAGAACTCTCCTTTGGCTCCATTAGGTGCATATATTCCTACTATTAGTATCTTGTCTTGTTTTGTGTCAATTTCTACCGCAAGATAACGTCCATTTTTATCTTGAAATTTTATTTGCGCACCATATCTTAAATTCATATATATCAGTATGCCTCTTTTCTTCTGGTCAATTGTTGCCACAAAGCAGCTACCTAGTTTAAGATTCCGTACATATTTCAAATCTTGGGTTCTTATCTGAACTTCTTGTAAACAAATTACATCCAATTTTTGCTTTTCCAGATGATGGAAGATTTGTCTTCTTTGTATTCTGAGTTAAATCCTTTAATGTTCCAG
Source organism: Iguana delicatissima (assembly GCA_948472985.1). NCBI lineage: Eukaryota > Metazoa > Chordata > Lepidosauria > Squamata > Iguanidae > Iguana > Iguana delicatissima. The sequence continues at coordinate 7,226 of CAOKZL010004524.1, forward strand.
GTATATATTTTAAGCCCCATTTTTTCTATTTTATTATTTAAATTTATACAGTCCTATCCTTTTATTTTTAGTTTTTTTACTGCAATATCTCTCCTGCAAGTTCTCCTTCCTCTTCCATTTCTTGCTCTGAGTCCGATGGTTGTCTTGTCAGGTCTTCCACCTCTTCTTCTTGCCTCTGTGCTTCCCTCCCTTCTTTTTCTTCTTCAATTTGTTGTTCGTTGTCTTTATCTGATTCTGATGTCATCTGAAAATCTTTCTTCAATCTTTCCATCATTTCTTTGGTCTTAAAGACCAAGTTAATTCTGTAATGTTGCTGTTTATAATTTGGAAAGAAATGCCCTCAATCTTTTCCCATCTGTAATTTACCTCATATTTCTTCAATAAATTGGCCAGAGGTTTTTAGTCCTGTCTCTTCTTAAAGATTTGAAATGGTATGTCTTTAAAAATTTTTCCATTTTTATCTTCCCCCTTTAATGTTCCTTCATAGCTATGTTGTAATATTTTATCTCTAATAACAGTCCGATTAAAAGTTATTTTTATCTCTCTTGGAAGTTTTCTTTCTCTCGCCATTCTGGAAGCCACTCTGAACATTCTGTCAATACACATCTCCATTTTATCTTCGTCTATGTCTAGAAATTCTGCCAAGGTTGGAATCATTTTCCCATATAAATCTTCCATATTTGAATCAGGAACTCCTCAAAAGCAGAGGCATCTTTCGCGATATCTCAGTTCCTGGTGTAATGTTTGAAGTTCTTCTTCCTGTTGTTTCCTCTTCACCTCCATCATTTCAGTTTGTACTTGTTTAACTTGCTCCTTTATTTCTTTGGACTCTGTCTTTATCTTGGAGACATCCTTCGTCAAAGTTTCCAACTTCTTCCCAAGCTTTTCAATCTCATGTTTCATATCTGTTCTCATTTCTCTCCTTGTTTCCTTTAAGTCCTATCTGATATCAGCCTCTATCTTTTTTATGTCTCCTCTAATGTTCTTTAATTCCTCCATCATTTGCTGCATAATGTCTGGGGGTTTCTGGGATGTATCCACAGATGTTCTTCTTACTGGTTGGGTAGTCGTAGTTACAGTGGACGCTGCTGCTGCTGTGGCTTTTCTTGTTCTATGATCCATTGACCTTTAAAAAATAATATTTTGTTCTTTGCAAATCTACCTTCTTCTTTACCAGTAGTTACGATTTTGGAAACCTTATTAAGCTGACACCTTCACAGAATCATATACAAATAATATACTTTAGTTATAAGCTATCTTAAATCATAAATATACAAATATAGTCAATTGTTCTATGTAATGTTAAAAAAATACCAAATTTATATACAGTACCAAATGCATCAATTGAACAATCAAATCAAAAAGTAAATGGTAAGCAATTGATTTCCCTTTAACAATCACGACTCCCCCTCCTTTATGTACTTTCAGGCCGTTCAGACCTTTTCTAATCACACAGTATTCAGGACCACAAATGCCAGCTGCAAATTCAAACCGCTTTCTGCATGGGAGGCAAGTCTGCTGTTCTCAAGCCTGTCTTCAAAGACAAAACAAGCTGGGAAATCAGCTTCTGTCTGAGTCTACCACCGGATGTCTGCTCTGTAGTCTATTTTCAGGCTTATCAACGTCCAAAATCCCAAGTCCATTAAGCTTCATTCAAAAGTAAAAATCTTGCAAGACAAAAATCCAATGGTAAAGTGTCCAGTTCAAAGTTCTATCAATTCCTCTCAGTTCAGTTCAAACATAAAACGCAGTCATATTCCAGGTCTTATTCCACAGTCTTTTTGTCTGATCCCTCCCTTCCTCATACCATAAAGCAGACTACTGAATATTCCAACAAGCAATTAAAAAGAAGGATCAGTACACGGATAAAAAAAGAAGAAAAAATCCCTCAGTCCTTGAAAGTCTTAAGTTCTTTCAGTATTGTCAATTTTAAATCAGTTCCCGGTGCCAGTTAAAAACAATCCAATCACAGCTGCAGCAACAGTTCAAAACGTGGATTCTTCTCTTAAAGCCCCAAAATCAAAGTGATAGATCCAAGTAAATTGTTTAATGTAAAGTACAATCCAAGTAAGAATACAGTCCAGGTAAATTAAAGTCACTCCATATTTTTCATCTCCATACGCAGGTTTAAAAGTTTGCAACCTCCACACTTTAGTCTCTTACAAAAAGAAAAGGGAAATATACTCTTCAACTTTTATCAAAGAATAAATCTTGCGCCAGACTCCATTGTCCAATGCACAATCAGAGTTTAATCTGTAATGTTAACCTCCAAAGAAAAGGAAATTGAAGTCAGTTCACACTCACCAATTGTACTGTCCCTGTAAGGAATCCTCCATTTTATTCTCTCTCTCTTACAGTCCTCGGGGTTTTTCCAGCAACTTGCTCTCTTTGAAGCAGGTACGTTCCTCTTACGATCTGAAATGTTTGTAATCCAAATCGGGCTTTATAAAGGTCAGCTTTCTGAAATCTTGGTTTAAAAGTCGTCGGCGACGCTTGCGTCACTATCGCAGCAATCCTGGGGGTCCCGTCGCGGTCTTGCGATCCTGCCCACCCCCGCTCTTTCTCCTTCCAGAGAAGGCTTGGTGTTGCTTCACGGATCCCCTTCAGACCTCTTCCGCATCCCCCTTACCGAGGGGATAGCTAGCTTGGGTTAGATGGACTTATCCCAGCTGGAAACCTTCAGGTGGCAGTTTGGAGTTGCGCAGCGCTACTCCGGACTCCCTCTCATGTCCGCCATGCGGCCGGAAATCCCTGAACTCCTAAATCTTGACTGTCTTAACCCTCATCCACACTCACCCAACACTCCACTGTAACCCCTCTATGTCATCCGCCAACTACGAGGCTCTTTTGAATCTCGTCCTGTGTTCCACCAATCACCTCTCTCTCAACATTCAGCTCACTCCTTCCTCCCACCAGCCGCTTACTCGATTGCTTATTTTACACAGGAGAGAGAGAGAATCAAAATGCCTCAGTGTCCAAGACAACAATATTTTTCACCCAGTCTGTAAAACTGTAACCAACTATTCAGTAGTATTTATTCAGAGTTCATTCAAATGAGATAGTGGGTCTCCTACTAATGGCTGCATCAGCATTTCCCCTCCATAAAACCACAAAAAACCCCCCACAAATAATTCATAACAATTACTTTGTGTGCTTGTTAAATTATGACAAAATACACTTAACACCACAAAACAATTATTGCTTTATTATAAGTATAAAAAGAACAAGTCCTTAAGATCAATCTCAGAATTCTTCTCAATGTGTTGGTGGTTTGTACGGTCCTCTTGAATGGCATCTGTAATATTTAAATACAGATCACTCCCATTCTCCTGAAGAGGAGCCTTGGAGTCTTCAGAAGGAAAACCGTCTACTCAACATTCGTTCACACACGATAACTAAACACACAGGATAACTAAACGTATTTATGATATTGTTTATCAACTTAAAAATTTAAAAGAGCTTTACAGCAAAACTTTAAAATCCAGTTTTACCTTCTAAAAGACTAACAACTTGTTGTCTTCCAAATAATGCATGTCTTCCACACAAAAAGATATTACAGCATCACAGCGTTAGAAGAGACCACAGGGGCCATCGGGTGTAACATCCTGCCAGGCAGGAATATAAAAGCATTATATAATATAAAAGCATCAAAGCTTTCCCTTTGACAGATGGCCATTCAGCCTTTCTTTAACAACTTCAGAAGGGACTCCACCACACACAGAGGCAGCATGTTCCACTGTCAGACTGCTCTTACCATCACAAAGTTCTTCCTAAGCTTTAAATGGAATTTCTTTTACCAAAGTTTGAAGCCAATGCTCCATTATGTCCTAATCTCTGGAGCAGCAGAAAACAAATTTGTTCCATCCGCTGTATAACATCCCTTCAAAGAGTTAAACACAGTTATCATGCTGCCTCTATCATGCAGCAGTGGGATGCGGCAGCCAAGAAAGCCAACGCAATTCTTGGTTGCATCAATAGGAGTATGGTGTCTAGATCGAGGGAGGTATTGGTACCACTTTATTCTGCTTTGGTTAGACCTCATCTGGAATACTGTGTCCAGTTCTGGGCACCCCAATTCAAGAAGGATATGGATAAGCTGGAGCAGGTCCAGAGGAAGGCAACCAAAATGGTGAGGGGCCTGGAAGCCATGCCCTATGAGGACAGACTTAGAGAGCTGGGTATGTTTAGTCTGCAGAAGAGAAGGTTGAGAGCGGACATGATAGCCATGTTTAAATATCTGAAGGGATGTCATGTCGAGGAGGGAGTGAGCTTGTTTTCTCCTGCTCTTGAGACCAGGACAAGGAGCAATGGATACAAGCTGCAGGAGGGGAGATTCCACCTGAACCTCAGGAAGAATTTCCTGACGGTCAGGGCTGTCTGGCAGTGGAATGTGCTGCCACGGAGTGTGGTGGAGTCTCCTTCTTTGGAGGTTTTTAAGCGGAGGCTGGATGGCCACTTGTCGGGAGTGCTTTGAGGGTTTTCCTGCATGACAGGGGGTTGGACTGGATGGCCCTTGTGGTCTCTTCCAACTCTACGTTTCTATGATTCTATGATTCTTAACCTTCTCCAGGCTTAGAGGACCCAGTTCCCTGAGCCACTCTTCAAGGGGCATGGTTTCCGGGCCTTTGACCATTTTGGTTGCCCTCCTCTGGACATCCTCCAGCTTGTTGATATTCTTCCTGAACTGTGGTGCTCAGAACTAGACACAGGATTCCAGGTGGGTCTGACCAAAGCAGTATCAAGTGGTACCATCACTCCCTCGGTGCTAGACACTCTATTCTTATTGATGCAGCTCAGAATTGCATTGGCTTTTTTAGCTGCCACATCACACTGCTGACCCATGTTCAACTTCTGGTCTACTAAGCCCCCTAGATCCATTTATAAGCACTATGGTCAAGCCAGGTGAATTTCTGTGCATTTCACATTTTCTGCCCAAGTGTAGTACCTTACACTGCGCCCTGTTGAAAGTCATTTGGTTAATTTTAGCTCAGCACTCTAATCTGTCAAGATCATTTCAAATTCTGATCCGGTTCAATCATCTGCAGTTTAATAAGAATGTCCATGGAAATTGTGCTTCAAAATCTCTAACATACAAACATTGCATATATTCCTATCAATGTACCACTATTATATTTAGCTAATATTTTGTCATGACAGAAACAGATTTCATATTCCATACATTTATGGTTTCTCCCCTGCATGGGTTCTTTGCTGTGAATTTAAATTCTGACAGTGTGAAAAGGTCTTTCCACATGACATTTAAATGGCTTCTCCCATGTGGGTCCTTTCATGGTAACACAGATCTACGCTCCGAATGAAGTTTTTCCACATTCCATGCATTTATAGGGCTTCTCCCCTGTGTGGGTCCTTTGATGGGAATGCAGATGTCCACTCTGACGGAAGCTTTTTCCACATTCCATGCATTTATAGGGCTTCTCCCCTGTGTGCATCTTTTGATGGGAACACAAATAATCACTCCGACTGAAGCTCTTTCCACATTCCATGCATTTATAGGGCCTCTCCCCTGTGTGGGTCCTTTGATGGGAATACAACTGTCCACTGTGACTGAAGCTCTTTCCACATTCCATGCATTGATAGGGCTTCTCCCCTGTGTGGTTCCTTTCATGGGAACGCAGACTATCACTCTTACTGAAGCTCTTGCCACATTCTATGCATTTATAGGGCTTCTCCCCTGTGTGGATCCTTTGATGGAGACGCAGACTTCCACTCTCAGTAAAGCTCTTGCCACATTCCATGCACATATATGGTTTCTGCCCTGTGTGGGTCCTTTGATGGGAACGCAGACTTGTACTCTGAGTGAAGCTCTTTCCACATTCCATGCATTTATAGGGCTTCTCCCCTGTGTGCGTCTTTTGATGGGAACGCAGATGATCACTCCGACTGAAGCTCCTTCCACATTCCATGCATTTATAGGGCCTCTCCCCTGTGTGGGTCTTTTGATGGGAATGCAACTGTCCACTGTGACTGAAGCTCTTTCCACATTCCATGCATTGATAGGGCTTCTCCCCTGTGTGGGCCCTTTGATGTGAACGTAAACTTCCACTTGTACTGAAGCTGTTTCCACATTCCATGCATTTATAGGGCTTCTCCCCTGTGTGGATCCTTTGATGGAGACGCAAACTTCCACTCTCAGTGAAGCTCTTGCCACATTCCATGCACATATATGGTTTCTGCCCTGTGTGGGTCCTTTGATGGGAATGCAGATTTCCACTCTGACTGAAGCTCTTTCCACATTCCATGCATTTATAGGGCTTCTCCGCTGTGTGGGTCCTTTGATGGGAATGCAGACTTCCACTCTGACTGAAGCTCTTTCCACACTCCATGCATTTATAGGGCTTCTCCCCTGTGTGTGTCCTTTGATGGGAACGCAGATTCCCACTCCAGCTGAAGCTCTTTCCACATTCCATGCATTTATAGGCCCTATCCCCTGTGTGAGTCCTTTGATGGGAATGCAGACTTCCACTGTCACTGAAGCTCTTTCCACATTCCATGCATTCATAGGGCTTCTCTCCTGTGTGGGTCCTTTGATGGGAATGCAGATGTACACTCTTACTGAAGCTCTTTCCACATTCCATGCATTTATAAGGCCTCTCACCTGTGTGCGTCCTTTGATGGCAACGCAGATGCCAACTCTGACAGAAGGTCTTTCCGCATTCCATGCATTTATAGGGCCTCTCCCCTGTGTGGGTCCTTTGATGGGAACGCAGGTGTTCATTCCGACTGAAGCTCTTTCCACATTCCATGCATTGATAGGGCCTCTCTCCTGTGTGCGTCTTTTGATGGGATTGCAGAATTCCACTCTGATTGAAGCTCTTGCCACATTCCAAACATTTATACAGCTTCTCTCCTCCATAGACTCTGGCATATGGAGGTAGATGTGCAGCATATTCCATTCTTCTTCTTTTCTGATGTGTAGATGATATCAGAAGTGCACAAATAAGAGCTCCTTGAAGAGCAGAGGATTTAATTCTAATATACCTCTGCTTCTTCTTAGTGGTCTGTCTTCCAAACACCTCTTTTTACACTACACTCCTGTGTTTTCCTCTTGATACCATAGGTGTATGCCTCCTAAAATGCTTTCGCCTACTTATTGCCTTGTGGTTCTCATTCCTGTACTCCTTCAAGTCACATCAGACTTAGCCTAGGTTAAAAGGCGAAAGATTTATAGGATCTGAAGAGAAACCAGAGTATGAGACTTAGCCTAGGTTGAAGCTGCCATGAGGTTTTCTTAGTCTTTGTTCAGAGGGTACCTGTTTGAAGAAAAAGAAGAAAATCTCATTAGAAACTGACCAGAAAAACATCTCATCAGGCATCAAGACCAATAACCCAGAGTCGTAGAAAGGCCAGGAGAAGAGGGGAGTAAGTCTGGCCAAACTGGGAAGACCCCATCGCCTGGTAAAAATTCTTTTAACCCATCCCCAATTCAAGGAATCCCTGGTCAGAAAGAATGCAAACGGTGGCCGAGGAATCCTGCTTGTGATGTTCTGCACTGCAGTGTGCTAACAGTCTCATTCAACCTTTGTTAAGGGAAGACATCTTGAAATATGGCCAGCGCAGCAGGTAGCAAATGTTGCAAAAACTATTTCATTTCTGTATTTCTTTCTTATTAACATCACACCTCAGAGGAATGCAAAATATTTTTAACCAAGCCACAATGGAGATATTGACAACACACCGGGCAACAAAGTGTATAAAATGATTTCCCTGATGGATTGCATTGTTACCCTTGCTAGTAGACCCAGTCCCGGGTGAGTATGAATTTAATATCCAAAATCCTTAAGTCAGAGAGTCACCGGACAGGCACATAGAGATCCAGCTCAAAGAATGAGCAAGGGTCAGACCAAAGCTTCCCCAGTCACCTCTCCAAGAGGGAAACCTCAGAAAGCGTGTACACACATACCATGGACCATCAACAACAATGGCACCAGGAGGGGACTACTTATCCCCCTGATGTACTTGATGCTTGTGGCAGCGAGAAATATTCAGCAACTGTCCTTTTCCCATTTTCCTGACACATGTAGCAGCAAGAAATACAAAGACAAGGTCCATCTGCATGATTCAGCCATTATCCTTTTTCGGGAAAGGGTCTTCCCCCCAGGCATGTTTTGCCCTTTCATTGAGTCCTCTTTTGGGATCCTTTTTGGAGAACTCCCACACTTGACTTGTGCACCTACATTCTGCTAATCGAGAGCTCCCCTCAGCATTCTCCTGTCACTGGGCCACCTTCACCTTGCTTCTTCTCAGACTGAAGACTATCGGATCGGGTGCCGTAGAAACTGCCCTCTTTCCTCTGCTTTTCTTGATCTTTATCTCTTTCCGTCTCATTAGTCCTTGTGCGCTTGTGTGAGGAACTGCTTTCTTGTGTGTACGTGTGTGGTGTTTTTCCAATTCTGCTCAACAATCTGTACATTTGGCCTGTCTCACATCTCGTCTGACCCCATAGAGATAGGGTCAAAGATCTCACTGTGCTATCCTGCCCTCGGGTTTGCTAAGCAGTGCTCTGCTAATTTCCCCAATCTTTGTGTTTCTGTAGCAAATCAAGGTGTCCCCCAAGTACACCGCCCCTCAGAAGTTAGGGAACAGCATTCTTACACAAACTCTATCTCATAACTATACAGCAGAGAAAGAACAAGTCCAGAAGTTCTTCCTAATGTTCAGATGGAATTTCTTTTCCTGAAGTTTGAAACCACTGCTCACTGTCCTAGTCCCTGGAGGAGCAGAAAACGAGCTTCCTCCATCTTCCACATGACATCGTTTCAAATATTTAAACACAGCTATTACGTCACCTCCTAACCTTCTCTTCTCAAGGCTAAACATACCCATCTTCCTAAGTCACTCCTCACAGAGCTTCATGGTTACCAGGCCTTTGATCTATTTGGTCACCCTCCTCCAGACATGTTCCAGCTTGTCAATATCCTCCCTGAATTGTGCCACCCAGAACTGGACACAGGATTATTCCAGGTGGGGTCTGACCAAAGCAGAATAGAATGGTATTATTTCTTCCCTTGACCTAGACACGAGGCTCCTACTAATGCAGCCAAGAATCGCATTGGCTTTTCAACCTGCTGCATCACGTTTACCCTTTGGTCTACTAAGATTCCCAGATATCTTTCATGCGTACTGCGGCCAAGCCAGCTGTCACCCATCTTATATCTTTGTGTTGCCTTTTTTCTTACCCAAGTGTTGTACCTTACATTTCTTCCAACTGAAATAGTTTGTTAGTTTTGGCCCAGCTCTCTAGTCCATAAAGGTCATTTTGAATTTTCATCCTGTCCTCTGGGAGTCCCGGGGGGGGGGCCCAAATGACCAAACAACAACACAAGATGCGGAAATTAACTCGAGCACTCTCTTAAGCTAACGAGAGGCAGGTAACTTAGCAGGGATCTTGCAACCCTATGTCTGCAGCGTCAGGTCAGAAGAGCAGTTAGACAAGTTTTAAAGTAATAAAAATGATAGTTTTATTAAAGGACAAACAACAAATAAGATAACACATGCACACAGCTAACTAGAAATAGAAATGAGAGTTTCGGGGGGAAATGGGTCATACGACACCTTTTCACGTAGTCCTGGAGAGAAGCGGTGATTAAGGGGAAGAAGCTCAGCACGGTTCGCCGAGGGGAAAACTCCAGACAAAGCGACAGCAAGGCGGGATGGAAGTCCAAAGTAGTCCGAGGAGCACTCGGAACAGGGGGGTTTTATAGGGTGGATTTTACCCACAGGCCATGCCATGCTCTGTGAGAACAAAGGAAATTTGGAGCTGGACAAAAGCGTTGGAAAAGGTCAGGTTCTACATGATGAGAATGCTAGATGACAATAGTATGGTCAGTATGTAAATAGCTCAGCATAAAGAAAGTGCCGGCTCTCGGCTGAGCATCTTTGTGTAAGGTTGCGCTTAAGCAAGGTGTGTCTGCAAGAAAATGGTCCCTGAAGCAACGGAGTGGCATTAATCTGCCTGCCTAAATGAGGATTGGAATGTCCAACCATTAACGGCCGTGCCTGTTTACGTGCTTGTCCGGTGGCCCTTGCAAACACGCGGAGCAAGGTGGCAGAGAAAGGTCAAGTGGAGGCCAAACGAGTTTGATATCAAGAGATATCTAATACTACCACCAGTCATATCATAGCCATGATATCATAACAATCCTGCCCCAAAAATGGACGGTATTGGGACAATATCGAACATTTTTCCAATCAAACATTTAAAATTAAATTTAGAGCCGAATAGAGTTCTACTGTTCCGGGGTCGTATCACTCCGGGAATAAAAAGACTTTTTGCAATATTTCTAACTAGTAAAAACAGTCCCTATCTAACCAAAATCCTGAACCTCACTACATACAGACAGACAGACAGAAATTTAACAATGGCTAAATGGCAATGACAAATCAGCAGTAGCACTAGCAGCAAATGTTAAGCAATAAGACAAGAAGCTCTCCCGCCAATGGAGAAAGCAAAACAGCAAGGCAATATGACAATAAGTAATGAAATACTGTGACTCCGGTGGAGAGCGAGCAATGGGAGTAATCCAAAAGGCAAACAGTTCCGTATGGTTACTGGAGCAAGATTTCATGGTCTGGGTGAGGTGAGGTGCAAGCAAGAGTCTCTGCACCACCCCCCCGGGTACAGGAAAAGTTTGGTGGCTGAAGCAAACAGCAAATAAGTCCAAGTTGGGCTGGAACAATAGCAAAATGGCTAAGTCTGTAATCAAGCTAGCCAGGCACGCTAGCTCTTTGCAGAATAGGGCCTGCAGGAGCGGCAAGTGGAATAGTCCAAATGGTAGGAACTTCGGTAGTCCATGGGAAAATGGCAAGCAGTCTGCAAAGTCCGTTGGGGAGCGGCTGGAACTGGGTCCCCAACTGCGGTAGCAGGAACAAGAAGTTGTCTTGGGCTGGCCCTTCGACTGGGATGGCGGTTTCTCGGCACAACCCCCCCCCCACGGTGCCCGGGGGTGGTGGACGAGTCCGGGAATGGTCTCGGCTTACTGGAACCATCGACGTATCACTTATGGAAGGAAGACTGACACAAGTTATAGCCACTACAGGGAGCAAATGCAAATGAATGGCACGGAGCCTGCCGGGAGCTGAGTTCAAGTCATGAAGACTGGGGATGATGGGAGCCTCAGTAGGGGTTTTAACAAACTGCCAGGCAAAGTCAATAACATGGAGGAGACAGGGGTGACTGCCTCAGACGTTGGTCACTGTAAGGTGTAAAGCAGTCTGGCCGCACCTCAGTAGAGGGGGCCTCCACACGTGGGGTACCATCTGGGGTGGACCGGGCCTGCAAATCGTGCTTGCTCAAGTATTTCACCAGGGAGCTTGTTCAATACAATCGCATATAAGTTACTCCTGCTGAAGTCCCGTGTGCCATGGTAGTGGTACCCACTCACTCGGTTGGATTAGGTTGGACTCTGGTCCTTGGTTGGACTAGGTTAGGCTCTGACCTTTGCCTGGAGGCAGAGGCTCCCAAAATGGTGGAAAGGAAAGATCTAACAGAGACAAGCGAGTGTGCGCTTGCTCGTTGCCAGAGCAGACGCTGACTCTCCCGGAGATTGTTCCGGATGGTGGGACTTATGTATGCAGATGTTCTATTAACATATGCAGATTGGGAACAATGCACCGGGGCCCAACATCATTGCCAATTGTGGGGGACTCTAGCCCTTATGGGGCGTCGGAGGCACGTTCTAAATTAAGGAACACAAAGCCGAATCATGTGGAGAGTGGAATGGCGGCTAGGACTGTTCTCACCCTAGCAATCCAGGCTCGCAGAGAGAAAGAGGAGAGAGGTTTCTGGAAGGTGGGAAGAAATCTGGTGGGTGGACCGGAACTCCAGAGTCAGACCTGGTTCCACTGAGAGGGAGACACCCTTGTCTTGCCCTTTTGTCCTCGGGAGCGCCATTGCACAAGACCATCCCTCAGTGTGAGAGATGGTAGGCGCTCCAGCCTGACTCACATTCCTTCCTCAGGATGCCCGGGCTGACTCTGTAGGCCCGATCCACCTCAGAGGTTACAGGGAGACCTCGGGTCAGCCAGCCCATTGGTCTCCCGCCAAAAGCGGTTACAAAAACAGAGCAAAACTAAACAAACTACAATTCCAAACCAAAGCAAACTACAAAACTACAGGCAGAACTATTTACAGTTACTGGGAGCTCAGGAGGGGGTCGCCACTCCACCTCTGCTCCGTGCAGACAGGGGTCGTTCAACCGTTGTCGAACACCTCGTAGATTGAGACAAGCGTCTCAGACAAATTAATGGCTGGCACTCCCTTGCAAGTCAAGGAGTTCTGGCAAATTAGAGGGCCCACATTGGGTCATTGGGCACCGGGATCTTCTCGCTCGGGTATGACCACTGATGCAGGATCAACCAGCTGACCCTTCCATTCCTTCAATTTAAGTTGGAGGCTGGCATCTAATACAAGTGCCTCCCAAAGCATCGCATGTGTTGGCAGGATGGTGATTGAGGCAGAACCAAGAACTGTCTTGGCCCTTCTCAAAATCACCAGCGTAAAAAGGCACTGGGTGCCTCTGACTGTGAAAGCCAGCTGGCATCAGAACAACTTTGTGGAGGGGAAGGCAGTAGCCAGGTCCACCTCCATTACTGAGATCTCCCAGGCTGGACTACAGCAAAGGGGAGTAAGTAGAGTCAAGTTGGGGGGTGCCAGGACGAGCGCCATTGCTAACCTGGGCTCTGGCTTGGCAGGAACCTCTGTCTGTTTAAATGCCCAATCCTTTTTGGAAGTCCCTGGAAAGATGGCATGGAGAAGAAGGACTCTCCTGGCCACAGCCTCAAGGAAATCCTGGAGGAAACTGCTGGTTTCTAGCCGGGGGCTCAGAGCAGGAACAATGGAGAGCTTGGGAAGCTTAGGGCTGGCTTCCGCTGGCAGTGTGCTCTCCTCTTCCTGACACTCACACTGGCTGGCAATGCTCGGCGTCTTATCTGGTTCGGTGGGGGCTTCCTCCTGAACCTCAGCCTGGTGCGATCCTTCTTGGTGCTCTGAAAGCACTGTCGTCTCAAAGGTGGTTGGACTTGCACTTGGGGCTGTATCATGAGGAGGGGCAATCTGCTTGGTTCTGGTGTGCCCTGGGCGCTTGTTTCCCTGGAAGGGCTTAGATTGGGGTCTCCCACCCCCCGCTGTATCCAGAGAGCTGGACACGCTCGGGCATAGGTCCACCACGTTTGACTAGTTTAGGGTGCAGTGCATTCAGTGCCGCATCAGAATCTACTAACAGGGTAGCAGGAGTTTTTCCTCCCTCGGTCCCAATGCCTGCCTTTATCCAGAACCCTCCCCACTTGTCTGGCCACAACTTGGCCACAACATTGCAGGGAAGCTTCCTGGACCGAGGGCACCCCTATTCCTGAAAGTCCAAAATTGGGTGGTGTCCAGCAGGAGGTGTGCCGCTCGTCACGGCCTGGGCCGGCTGTCTACCACTCGCTGCAAGCTGTTTTTCAGAGCTTCCAGAAGCTCCGACGTGGGCCGCTTGTCAAATTGGGACATATCCAATCTGAACTTGCGTAGCAAATTCCAGATCCTGATCCTATCTGAGGGGAATGTCTGGGCCGTGAGGTCTTGCCCACCAGACATCTCCTTAGGAGGGCCGGACTCAGAGGGCTGTTTGGGGGCAGTGGGCTGACTGCGGGAGTCCCTTCCCTGCCACTGCCTGTCCTGTCTGGGAGCTGGGCGCGAATTCCAATTCCCTCTCGGAAAGGAATTCGGCGTGGACTTCCTGTGCTGGGAAGGGGGCCCATAATTGGAGTATGTGACCTCCGATATGGGTTCCCAGTTCCTGGCGTCTCGTGTCGGGGCCTTGATGGGGGGGGGGTCTCAGTGAGCCAGCCTCTCGCAACAGGTCAGCGAGCCTGCAGAGGTTGTTTCCAAATTCCTTCCAAGATGTCGTGGCCGGATCCACCAGACCTAGGGCCATCTTCGTTTCGTGGTTCAAGCCTCCACGGTATCAAAGTTGTGCCCACGGGTGGTCAAAGGGACCTTCTCAGCCAGAACTGCCAGCAGCTGCTTCCGCGCCACGTAAGCCTCAGGGTTCTCACGAGGACTCTGTTGTTCCATGACGTAGAGCATGCTAGCACTCTGCCTGGGCCAAAGGATCTTTACTACCTCCCTCATCCAGTTGCGCACCTTGAGCCTAACCAGGCCGCGAGCCGCCACAGCTGATTCAAGGGTAGAGAGCTCAGAAGGGGACATGCAAAGACGGGCCAATTGGGTCAGGTCCTGGCCGTTAGCCGTGGGATGCAAGTGGATGACTGCATTCAGCCACATGATCCCGGTGGACTGAGTTAGGGGACCCAGTTGGTCTGCAATAGCCTTCGCTTCGGTGGCACGCCAGGGGACCCTAGTCTCTGTGACCTGCGTCTCCTGTGTCTCTGCTCTCTCAGGGCTGCCTTCTCCTGTGGGGACGGTCCTGCGTGTCAGGGACCACGTCTCAACTGGGTGGACTGGGACTTTAGGGTCACTCAAGTCCGGATTAACGGGAGGGGAAGGCCAGAGCTTCCTCCGACAGGGGCTCCCCGGACAAATTCTCTGCAAATGAAGGGAGCAGCTCCAGCCACACAGCCGATATCACGGTCTTGCGTGTTTGGAGCTGGCTCTCTAGTGCAGCAATTTGCTTATGGCAGGCCGCGTGACTAACAGCCTCGTGCTGTTCTTTAACCTGCCCAATCATGAACTTCGCCGCAGCTCGGGCACGATCCAGCTCAGCCTCTAAGGCATGGGCTTTCTCTTCCCAAGTCTGGGCAACTAGGGGCAAGTCACTAAGTTTCTGTGCCAAGGCTTGTGCGACAGACGCAAAAGTTACTTTGTCTGCCCCGAAAGCCTCAATTTCGGCTTGAAGCTGGGTGTTCTCCTTTTCTACCTCCGCTGGCCTACCCCGGGTTTCAACTAGGGCGCAGCTAGCGTCTCTGGTCACAAGCCAAAGTCCCCAAGCGGCCAACGCATCCTTCGCTGGTCTGAAAGGGTTCTTGGACTTACACGCCAGGGTGTAAGCTTCACGGAGGGAGGTAAAGGGATCTGCCGTCTGGAAGACAGAGTCCTTCCAGGGGCATTTTCCTTTACTCAGGACCCACCTTTCTAGTTTCCCACGGACCTCTTCCTCACACATGAGGTCCTTTACTGCAACTGGGCTCTCCTTAGCCATTTCTACACAACTAACACTGCACAGAACTGCGGGACCAGGAATCTGGAGTGACGGGTAGGACCACCTAGACCCCTTGGCGGAACTGGGGAAACAAACTCTCTTGGAACTACTTCTAGGAAAGAGGGACGGGAACCAATCTCCAGACTGCCCAAATAAAGTCACTCTGGTACACCCAGGCCCGGTTTTACACCTCGCCAGCACAGGGGACGAGAGGACAAGGAAATGGTTGGCGGACAGGGAGGTCACCTAGACCCAGGGGACACCTACAGGAGTACTCACCTGCCTGAAGGGAGGGGGTAATGAATGCAATGGAGCTTACAACGCCACCTGGCCAAGCAGCGGGGAAAGAGGGACAAGGAACCAAGAACCAAACCGTCCTTAACTGGTTTTCTGGGTGAGGGGTACCTTTCTACACCACGGGTTAAATCTCTAAACCCAAGACTAGGTGGGGACTCACACCCATTCCTAGTTGGCTAGCCAAATCGGGATTCACACCCACAAACTCTGAGAAGCCGGGACTCACACCTGCGTCTTCTCCAACACAAATAAAGCCAAAACTACAACTCGGGGGCACACAAGGAAAGGAGCATAAGGGGGTTTACTCCTTCCGTAAAGTGCTTTTGTATGCCTTGCTGCTAAGGTGTTGAGTGTATGTAGACTGCTCCTCACGTGCTAGGCCTAAAACACATAAAATCCCAGCTCACGATAGATCCAAGATGGGGAGGTGATTCCCAAGACAAGACGAGAGGAGGGGGACAGATTTCCACCCGATAGAGCTATCACACACACACAAGGGTTACACATGCACTATCCTCCCTAACAGTGTTCTAAAACAGCTCAACTGACCGTTCTCTAGGTCAGCACCGCCCGATTTGAGGAGGTTCGCAACTCCATCTTAAACTGGGGGTACCGGGGTTGCCCACATTCTCTACCACTCTGTTACCCTGTATTATGGGGGTCCTGGGAGGGGCGCCCAAATAACCAAACAACAACACAAGATGCGGAAATTAACTCGAGCACTCTCTTAAGCTAACGAGAGGCAGGGTAACTTAGCAGGGATCTTGCAACCCTATGTCTACAGCGTCAGGTCAGAAGAGCAGTTAGACAAGTTTTAAAGTAATAAAAATGATAGTTTTATTAAAGGACAAACAACAAATAAGATAACATATGCACACAGCTAACTAGAAATAGAAATGAGAGTTTAGGGGGGAAATGGGTGATACGACACCTTTTCATGTAGTCCTGGAAAGAAGCGGAGATTATGGGGAGGAAGCTCAGCGCAGTTCGCCGAGGGGAAAACTCCAGACAAAGCGACAGCAAGGCAGGATGGAAGTCCAGAGTAGTCCGAGGAGCACCCGGAATCAGGGGGTTTTTATAGGGTGGATTTTACCTACAGGCCATGCCATGCTCTGTGAGAACAAAGGAAATTTGGAGCTGGACAAAAGCGTTGGAAAAGGTCAGGTTCTACATGATGAGCTTAGCGCTAGATGACGATAGTATGGCCAGTATGCAAATGGTTCAGCATAAAGAAAGTGCTGACTCTCGGCCGAGCGTCTTTGTGTAAGGTTGCGCTTAAGCAAGGTGAGTCTGCAAGAAAATAGTCCCTGAAGCAACGGAGAGCCATTAATCTGCCTGCCTAAATGGGGATTGGAATGTCCAACCATTAACGGCCGCACCTGTTTACATGCTTGTCCGGTGGCCCTTGCAAACACGCGGAGCAGGGTGGCAGAGAAATGTCAAATGGAGACCAAATGAATTTGATATCAAGAGGCCCTCTTGAATTTCATTTTATTAATTCTAACCCAGTTTTAAAGTTCACGAAGATTGTTTTGATTTCCCTTCCTACCTTCCAATGTGTCAGCTACTCCCCTACTCCCCCCCTCCCCAATTAACTGAGTGTGAACTATCTGGGGCATTATGAACTCAGTCTGTAGCAACAGAAGGAAGCCAAGGAGAAAGAGAGAGGAGGAGAGAAAGTGGGACATTTTGAAAAGAGATGAAAAAGTGGGGAAACAGAGGAGTAATCAGGACTGTCCCTGCCAAATGGAGAGAGCTGGAGAGTGTTGACATATGCTGGTTCAGACAGTCAAGGCTGTCTGCAGTAGGAAAGAGTTAAGGAGACTTGTTTAACTCCGCTGTCCATAGCAACCACAGTTGTAAATTTCCTGTGTTGTTATTCCAAGCCAGGTTACGGTGACTGGCAGCTGCAAAGATCGCTCTACTTCAGTTCCCATAATAATGCTATGTGTTTATGTCTCATGTATGATGTTTTGCCTATACTAACTGTATTCCCACCAAACTGAAGCCATGGTGTAATGTGTTGTGTTGTCCAACTTGTACAAAATAAACAGTTTGGAGGGGGTCTCTCTCCAGTGTTTTTTTTTTCTGTTGCTTCAACTGGTACTTCTTCCTTCTTTCTGTAACAATGGACTTTACCTAAAAGCTAAATTGCTTTATGGCTTTCTGCCTACAATAAACATAGTTAATTAGACTCTGCTGTGTGGCCTCGTCTTACTGGCAGCTTCATGAAGTTTTCAAGGTTTTTTGCTCTGCTGTGAAAGTGCTGCTGGTGGGTCTTGCTGACTGCTTTATGGCACAAGATCCCCACATTTTCTCGACAGAGAGCATGGGGCCTGGGGGGGCTGTTACCTTTGCATCTTTCTTGTGGGGCTTCCCTTAGGTAGCCCACTGCCTAAGGAACTGGGGAAACTTGTTTTGATTTTTAGACAGGAGAAAAAAGATATGCCTCTGGTTGCACACCTGCATTCTCTGTTGGTGAAGTTTGTGTGCTATGAACGTTTCTTCCACAGATATGAAGAAAATAAGATAAGCTACACCTAGAAACCAAGAACATCAGAGACTTAAATATCCAGATCTTTTCTCCCCAACAACTTTTTTCCCCAAAGCCCAGAGAGGAGATGCTGTAGTAGGGAGCATTAAATCCCAAGAGTCTCCAGCAAAAGTCTCCTTGTTCAAACTCTTTCTGCCATTTGGAACAACTGGGCCAAAAGGAGGGGAAGACTGACACTCTGCACTCATGTCAGTGACAAAGGGAAGAACTCTGCAAGCTTCTCACCTGCCAGAGGAGCTCAGGCTTGGCCCAGTGGGTCCCAGCATGTGTGGCCTGGAAGCCCAGTTCCAGGCTGGCTTCCCACCAGTGGAGTGACCCAGCCCACAAATGTGAATTCATTCCTCCAGCATCTGCCCAAAAAAGGTAGAAGGGGTCCTTACCCAGAGAGGTCAACTTCCTTCATCCTCCACTGCAGCTCCTTGCAGATAGCCTTCTGGTCTGGATCCAGCTGACCCTGCTCCTCTGAGAGGAAATTACTACTTCCTCCAAGTAGACCAGGAGCTGAAAGGGGAGAAAACCCAACACCTCTGTAACCACAAGCGATCCCTCCTTTGTGATGTCCCCACACACACAGAGCTAAACCCATGCAGATGCCATTGCTCTCAGTTTTGAGGAGGAGTAACTCAGAGTGAACTAAGCGCTGTTGTGCTTCTGGGTGGGAGAAGGAAAGACCCCCGCGCTTTCTACTCTTTCTCAGGTTCAATTACTAGACATTGCTCCCCGCTTTTAGGGAGGCCATCAGGGTGTGATCCAGGGGCCATAGGTGGGCCCCAAGGCTGGGATGGTGGCCCAAGCCCCTCCCAACACTCTCAGGGTGTTTCTCCAGGAAAAAGGTCCTTCCTTCCCATTAAGCAGGTTGCAGGGACTCATGGCACCATTTAGCACCCCAAATTATCCTTTTTCACAAAAGTAGATAAGGATCTAGATCACATCCAGCTTCTTTGCTCTGTCTTCTTTTTCAGGAAGTCTGTCTGGCCCACAGGACAATCCTAGGGCAGAGAATTGCCCTCCAGACCCCATGAAATTGCCCACCCCTGATGAGATTTTC
>CAOKZL010004525.1:0-25151 GCA_948472985.1 Iguana delicatissima
AGATTGCTTGGACCACCAGCTGGCTATTCTTCATTGACAGGGAATAGACCTCCATCCATTGCATTTATAATGACCCATTAGGATTCCAGCCCACATTTCTTCCCTTTTTTAACAGCACACATTAAATAATATACATACCTCCCATAAATATACATAATGGAATCTTGTAGCATCTTGGAGACTAATGGAGAATAATAAATCTCCAAGAGAAACCTCTGCAGACTTCAGTCCACCAGTTGCACCTGAAGAAATAGACTGGAATCCATGAAAGTTTATGCAGGAGAGTTTTTCTTCTCTGGTTTCTCTGATTTCTTTTTATCCTGAAACAGACTAACATGGCTATCTCATTGAATTTTACTTCCAGATTTCCAGTCGAGGTCACTGAAATAGCTTGTTAATCCCTGATAAGGATATATCAATTGAACTGCCCTTATTTTTTACAAAATAGATATGCCAATAGTCATTCATTGTGACTGTCCAAAGAATCATATGGTGCTTTCATGATGCCCTTACTTCTGACCATCAAATAGTTGGGTAACAAATGGAGTCTTTACATCCTGATGAAAATATTACATCTTGACATTCCTTGATGGTTCCTTGATACGAAGAAAGAGTGGCTGGCTGGCTGCATTCGAATTTGGGATTTGTGGGGTCATAACCATGCTGGAAATACTCTGGGGAAGTCAGCTTGAAATTGAGGGAACCACTGTGGGCAATGAGAGTCTGTAGCATGGGTGAGGGGGACATTTCAGAATGACACAACTAGTCCCTTCCCACTCAAGCCATAGATAAAGAAAGATATTTTCTATGCAGAAAACAATGCCTTTGCACTCATACACAAGTTTTTTCTCTGTAGGATATTTCCTCCTCCAGGAGTACAAAATTTTTGCTGATGTATTATTTTTCCCAATGATTGGAGGCCAGCACTGGAATCCGGATAAAAGGTATTATTAAATTTGTACAGGAAATCAAATTGAATACAGTAGAACAGAATATAATTTTAGAGAAAATAATCATAATAAAAATAGAAGAAGAAAAAGGATTAATAGGGAAAATTCATGAAAAATAGTTAACGGTCCAGTATAGAATGATAGAAGGTTTGACGATGAGTTGGGAAAAAGATTTATCAATAGACAGAAAGATATTAAAATTTGGTTAGAATAAATTGCTAAAAATAAAAATGCAAATGTAAAAGAACAAGAAATGTAAATAATTGGTAGATGATACAGAACACTCCATTAAATGATAAATATAAATGAAAAAGCAAAATCTGAGTATGAAGATGTCATAAATGTGATTAAGATTATACTCCAGATCTCTGAAAAATCTTTTTGATACAAGTGGTTTCTGGATCCTCTGTCAGCCTTTTTGCGGGGCTGAGGGGGTTGGATAGGCAGCAAAATCATGAGTGTAAAAAAAATTCTTTGCAATAACTTTGTAATATATTAGATATTAATGTACACTAAGAATGTGATTCCTAATAAAAGAAAAAAAAATGAAAAAAAGCCTAGTGTTGGTTCCTGACTGTTAGGAAATATATTTAACCTGGTCATGAACACGAACTCTTTCTGTTTT
Source organism: Iguana delicatissima (assembly GCA_948472985.1). NCBI lineage: Eukaryota > Metazoa > Chordata > Lepidosauria > Squamata > Iguanidae > Iguana > Iguana delicatissima. The sequence continues at coordinate 1,576 of CAOKZL010004525.1, forward strand.
TAGTTGTGGGTATGTCCAACCTACCAAATCCCCAAGATGTGGTTCTACATCATTCAGAACAGAAAGAGAGTGAGTGCTCTGGGTGTCTGTGTGTGAGAGAGAGTGGGGAGAAAGTATCAGTGTTTAGGATATGACCTTGTGTGAAAGAAACAAAGATGGGAATGACATCATTGTCAACCAGAACTTTAGCACTGTAATTCTAAGATAATCATTTTAAGTCTCTAACACCTTAACAGAAAAGCATCTTTCTACTCAGAAAGATGAACCTCCATACAAACTAATCAACCTGAACATGTTAGGTGAAAAATGTTTCAATGACTCTGTTACCCTGTTTAATGGGGGTCCCGGGAAGGACACCTAAAAAACCACACAATACCAACAATTTGGGGAAAATTAACTTAGAGCACTGCTGGCAAAACAAGAGGCAGGGTAACTTAGCAGGATCTTGTAACCCAATGTTTATGGGGTCGAGCCAAGTCAGGAAGCAGACCGGATTGAAATAATAACTGAAATCTTTATTAAATACAAGCACACAATGTAAGCAAATCACACACACAGATAACTAAGAAAAGTAAAGGCGTGAGTATGCTAACGGGATTTTAGAGGGATATTTGATTCGGGTGATACCGAACCTGTTCCTGGAGCCTGGAAGAAGATAGAGAGCGATGCTGGGGTTTGATGTGACTCAGCACGTGGAGCTGAGGGGAAGCTCACCAAGCAAAGTGGCAGCAAGTCGGTCTGGAACTCAGGAGCGATTTGAGGAAGGTCTCGAAATCAGGGGTTTTTAGAGGGAGAAGTGTGACTGCAGGCTATGCCTTACTCGGGGACAACAATGAGTTTTGGGCAAGAGACAATGTCTCCGAAAGGTCACAATTTAGCATGATGAAATCAGAGCCAAATTAACAATGGTGTAGCCAGTATGCAAATGTGCAAAGCTTGACAGGAAGGTTCAGCTTTTGTCAAGTTACCTGCTCGGGGCAGGGAACCTTTTGTAGGTAGCGCACATACATAATGTGGTGTTTGCAGGGAGGTATCCTGAAGCTGCGGTCTAGCTGTTTCTGGCTTGCCTGTATTGTGATGGAATCTTACAGCAATCAGTTGCCGAGCCTCATTTCGTGCTTGTCCGGCGGCCTCACAAACATGTGGAGCGAGGTGGTGGAAGAAAGCCGGATTGTGATATCAAAATGATATCTATAACCAAGAAGGTCAAAACTGCAGTAACAACTGTACCACCTCCTGCCCAACTTTGTAGCTTCAAGCAAAACTGAAATTGAGGGGGGAGGGGAAGGAAACTGGGATAGTCAAAAACATCTCTTTCATCCTGTTCAGCAAGGTTGGCTTATAACGTTGCAATTCCCCCAAATCACTTTTATACACTTTCCACCATTTAAAGGGACCAAAATTCCCCTCCCAACTACCTTGCAGACCTTTAATAGATGAATTTCTGAGATGCCGATGTTACCATGAAGGAAAATGGGGTGTCAGTTGTAAAAAGAGCTGAACCCACAAGCAGGCTGGATTGCAAGGCATTGCAAAGCCCCATCTCTACACCAGGAGAAAATAAACGCCAACACACAGCTTCCAGGGTCTGAGAAACTACAGCCTTTATTTAAACAGCACAATGAAGCAAGAAAGCAAATAAGCATGTGAATGAACACAGAGCATTCTCACACACCACATAAGTAGCTAGGATTACACAAAAGACGTCATGAGAATCACACAGAACCACACTCACGGTTCCGTGTGAACCAGACACCAAGTACAGACAAAACACGTCATATCTGAGAACCACTGTCTCTCTCTATTGCAGCTGGCTGACCTTGGGCCTCTGAGCTGGGAAAGCAGAGTTATTTACAACCTAGGCGTTGCTAAGCAGCGCAGTCAACCAGTTTAACTCTTCCCTCCTATGACCAGCTGCTGACTGCTCGGCCCAGCATTCTTTAACCCTCCCCTACTGGTTACGGAGCTGCTTTGCATGTTGGGTGTTGCAGGACCCAGCACTCCCAACATGTTTAACATTTGAGCATGAACAACATCAGACAAGGACTTGGTACAAACATCAGCTACCTTTTCTTGAAAAGACACATAACACAGATCAATCAACTTATCTTGAACACACTGTTTCACATTCCGAAATGTGATGTCAACATGTTTCGTTCGAGCTTTCACCTGCTCGCTCTTAGCCATTTGTATACATGCTTGAGAATCACAATACACTGGCACAGGTGCATTTACAGACACATTGAGATCTTGCAGTAACTGCATGAACCACACCAACTCATTACACATGGAGGACAAACTGGCATACTCTGCTTCAGCAGTGGAAGTTGCTACAGTGCTTTGCTTTTTGGCTTTCCAATCAATCACAGCCCCACTGTATTTCACAACACAACCTGAAGTGCTTTTGCGATCTGTAACATCCCCAGCAAAATCACTATCAGAATAACACAGAAGTTCTGGCACTTGTACAGAAGTTATACACAAACAGTAATCCACAGTACCTTTGAGATACTTCAGCACCCTTTTTACATGTTACCAGTGGTATTGGGTGGGCTGAGCATTTGCTCTCCCCAGAATGTTGACACTCAGGGCAATGTCAGGCCAACAGGCCCCAGCTATGTAAAGAAGACTCCCAATAACAGACTGATACAGCTTTACATCTGGAAACAATTCATCACCAACATGTTTTGTGAAACCCGGAATCATTGGCATTTTTACAGCCTTACAATCAGACATGTTACACTTTTCCAGCAAGTTTTCAATCTTTTATTTCTGACTCAGCAGAAAACCTCCCTTGGCTCTTTGTATTTCAACCCCAAGGTAATTTTGAACTGGCCCAGATTCTTTATCTGAAACTTCTTGCCCAGTTCACTGGCAAACACTTGCACCTGTTTTTGTGTACCACAGATCAGACACAGATCATCCATATATGCCAGGAGAATTTCCAAACTCTCCCCTTTACCTCGGACATATACATAGGGATCAGCAATGCTTTGCTTAAACCCACACTCCTGCAAAGCATTGTCCAAACAAATGTTCCAACACTGGGCTGACTGTTTAAGACCGTACAGAGCACGTTGCAAATGCCAAACAAGACCTCTCTCCCCTCGACAGCAAACCCATCAGGCTGTACATAGACCTCCTCACGCAAGTCAGCATTGAGGTAGGCAGTGGTGATGTCAAAATGTGTGACCAGGGACCCTCTCTACCCTGTAATGGCTAAAGCTAGCTGAATGGACTGCATTTTGAGTGTTGGGGAAAAAGTTTCATCATAGCTTATTGATTTTGATTGAACCCCTTAGCGACTAACCTCGTCTTGTGTTTGACCTGCCCATCAGCAATGGTCTTCAACTTGTACACCCATCTGCAATCAACACCATTTCAGTAAAGGAGCACAGTTCATCCCAGCTGCAATCAAATTGTTTACAGCTAAAGCCCGAGCTCGACTGTTATATGGAGCTCAGTTGGGGATGTATAGTAATACGATCTCTCTAGAAAGAGTTCAAACAAAGTTTCTGAGGAGCATATTTCAGGTTGCTCAATGTGTTCCAAATGCTGTATTGCTAAGGGAGGCAGGAGTTAGTAAATTGGAAACAAGTATTTGGTTGAACATCTTTACCTATTGGCTAAAGCTACACAATAATCAGAATGGACTGACCGAGTTAATTCTGACTGATAAATATAAATCCTCATGGGAAACAGCTGTGCTTCAGAAGTTGAGCCTTTGTGGACTTTCGAGCAATCATATCCTAGGATTAGGATTAGACCAAGCAAAAGCTATTGTAAAACAAAGGATATTAGATATAGAAAGTCAAACAGAAATTGCTACCTTTACTAAGTACACACTTGTTAATAACCAATTGATGATCTCTAAACCGGCTGCATACTTATACTATGTCACTGTGCCCAAATTCAGGAGAGCCTTAACATTGGCTCGTTTTAATGTTCTTCCCACAGCGATATTGGAAGGGAAATATGGGAAAATTCCTTACGAGATGCGATTCTTCCCTTGCAATACCGGTGCGGTAGAAACTACAATTCACGTACTCCTATATTGTCAGTTTTATCGAGACATTCAACAAGAGCTGATTACTCCTCTACTAACTCAATTCCCAGGACATTCTGATGGTTTCTATCTACGCCATCTGCTGGATAATCAGGAGCAAACTGTTATACTCAAAGTAGCAAAGTTTTTGTATATCATGTGTAAGATACGTTCTCAAACGGTTAATAATAGCAATAGTGGCTGATGTGTGCCGTCTAATCTTTGCTGTTTGTTTTTTTCTTTTATTCGTTTTTATGTATTTATTCTGTATTTATTATTGTTTTATTGGTCAATGACCGAAACAAAGTGTCTAAGTGTAACAGGAGTGACATCTTTTGGCAACTCACACAGAGAATACACATTGTGTTGTGTAATGGAATCAGTTTCACTCTGCATTGCACCCCACCAAGGCTTTGCCTCCTCTTCGGGCATATTGAGGACATCAGCAAAAGAATTGGGCTCACAGTTAACCACACACACACACACAGACAATGAGGAATAAGGGGCATAGCGCTTCGGCGGCTTGCCCTTCGTCTTCCTCTCAGATCTTCTTGGACCAGGCCGGTGTGCTTGGCTTGGCTCATCAGCACTGCGGGACCTTTTTACAGCTCGTTTCTGTTCTCCCTCAACTCATGGAGCCGCTTCTTGCTTGGCAACTCTCTCTGTGAGAACCATTTGCGAGATTCACCTAGGATGCGCCTCAGAAGACAGGGTTACCCTTTGATAAGTATCCATAGCTCTACTGCCTACGTGTCCTTCCAGTAGATCTCTATGGCTCACTGTGTTTGATATAAAATAATTATGATTCTCAGTACTTAGCATGCAGGGCCAGATGAAATGGCCTGGTGGGCTGGATTTGACCCATGGGCCTTGTGTTTGACACATGTGTCTTAAATGAATGTTGTATTATTGTTACTAATGATACAAATGGTAGTGTGTAATCCAGTGTAACTTAAAGAGACACTCTCTTGTAGCCGCTTTTAAAGCAAGAGATAAACAAATCTTTATTAAACACACTGTCAAGGTAAAACGTGTTTTGCAATCCAACACTCAGCTCTCTCTATCCACTCTCTCTGTTCTCACACCAACTCCTGTTCATCAACTATCAACTCTGTTTCTCAGCTCTCTAAAACCTGTTAACTTTTCTGAACCTCAATACTCTCCTCAATTCTGTCTTCAACTGGAGACTCAGTCCTCTGTTCTCAGTCAAATTTCGGTTATTCTCTTCCCCCATCCAGGCTCCCCCTTGGGCTGTCCAGGGTTCCATTTCAACAGCCAGTCACTTTTAAACACTCTCAATCACCAAGGAGGATCTGTAGTCAAGCCCCCCACCCAGGTTAGTCACACTCCTCTTCAGTAGTTTCAAACCATTGCTTCAAGGCCTGATCTAAACACAAAGGAGCCTCTGATAATAAAAAGCAAAGGTGGCCCTTGATTCTAAGTAAAAGACTTAGAGAAGAGTCCTATTCTCCACCAGAAGATGGCCTGATACCAAAGCAGAAAAAAAGGTGGAATGGAAACAGATCCTGTTGTTTCCTGTTGAGCTCCAGGATGGTCAAGACAGCCAAAGGAAAGGGCCCCCACTTTGGGGATATGGGAGGAACTGAAAAACATAAAACTCATCCCCTACTTTACTAGGAAAATCTGCTACCTACTGGAATAATCTGTTTCAATGGTTCTTAACCTGAAGTCCACAAAGTCCTGCTGCTGGAAAGCAACAGCAGAAACAGGGATGTGGCAGTGGGTGTGTGTGTGCAGATACCAAACAGTTGGGGTGTTTCAATGCCCAGTTGTTCAGCTTCAGTGCTAAAATTATCTTCTGCCTGCAGAACTGATGCTGAAAGAAGCTATAGTTTCTGATGTTCAGTTTTGCTCCCACAGCCACTAACTTCTGTAAGTGCCATTCACTGTGCTTGGCGGCTGCCTGGAGAAAAAGTATATAGACCTGCACCAAAGAAGTGTTATCCTCTTCATGCCTGAAGTAAGCTAACCTTTTTGTTTAGAACAGTAGCATACTAAAATAATTTAGCAATGGTTATGTTACCCTGACTTCTGGGGGTCCCAGGAGGGACACCTAGGCCAGTGGTTCTCAACCTGTGGGTCCCCAGATGTTCATGGACTTCAGTTCCCAGAAGTCCCAGCCACTATGGTCAATGTTCAGGGCTTCTGGGAGCTGAAGTCCAAAAACATCTGGGGACCCACAGGTTGAGAACCACTGACCTAGGTGCTCCCCAAATTATACACGTTGGGGTAATTAGTCAAAGAGCACAAGTTAGCACTGCGAGAGGCAGGGCGACAGAGAGAGATCTTTTACCCAGCGTCTATGGGGTCAGTCCGACACAACGAGCAATCAGAAGTGAAATAATAATTGTTGTTTTTATTAAAATACAATCAAACAAGTCTATGCAGCATACTCACACAGATAACTGGAGAAATAGAGGTTGGAGTTGGATAGAGGGATTTTTAGAGGAGGTTTTTGGTATGGGTAATACGACACCTGTCCTGAAGCCCGGGTAGTCTGAAGATAGAGTTCGTGGATATGGGGGTTCTCAGTAAGTGGGACTGAGGGGAAGGCTTGCCAAGCAAAGCTGCAGCAAGGCTGGATGGAGGTTGGGAGCAGTTCGAGGAAGCTCTCAATGTCAAGTGTTCTTATAGGGGAAAATATGGCCGTTGGCTAGTCCGTATTTGGGGAAAACAATGAGTTTCGGGCTGGAGACAAAGCCTCTGAAAGGTCAGAATTAGCATGATTGAGTTAAGTCCAAATTGTCAAGAGGGTACCCAGTATGCAAACGCAGAGTGCTTGACAGTTGAGTATTCGGCTCATCAAGCTGCCTGCTCGGGGCAGGGAGTTCTTTGTAAGTAGTGTGCATACATAATATGGTACTTGACTTGAGGTATCCTGAAGCGGCAGTCTGGTTATTTCTGGACTGCCTGTATTTGTTTGGGATATTACAGCAATTAGCGACCGAGCCTGTTTGTCCGGGGCCCTCGCAAGCACGTGGGAAGGAATAGGTGAGGAAGACCAAATTATTGATATCAAAACGATATCTGGTATCCCACAAGTCCAGGCTAGAAAACTGCGGTAACAATGATTTGCATCAACAAAAAGCCTCTCTCATCCTAAACACCTCATCATCACCCAGCCAGAACACGCCTCTAAATTCAGAATAATCCCTGGAGAAAGTACCAAAATACTTCCTCAGGACAGCCCTCTTTAAGGGTGGCCTATATTGTACTATGCCCTTTGAAGTTACATGTGCTGCAAGCGAGTTGGACAGTTCCTCTCAAACGGCTACTTCATGATTTTTTCAAGGTCTCCGCTATCTCCTTAATACTCACGTGGACCTTCAAAAAACAGTCGGTGTGGAGCGGAATAAAAATTTTATTGTCTCTTTGTCAGAGTCAGGGTGTGACTGTGGTTGGTGCTTAGCACCAGATAAAAACATGTGGTGGAGCAAAGTTTGGGCTCTTTAGTCTAGTCGATCCCAGCATGTGTCATTCTGGATTGTTTGCTCAGTCTTCACAGCCCAGAAGTCCAGGACATACCTAGCTGAGGATCTGACAGGCTATGTGTGTGCATCAATGTGCAGAAGCACTTTCAGGGTTTAAAATCTGTGCTGCTCGTGTTAACCACCTCCTGGGGAATGAGTTCTTTACTACTATTCTGCCAGGCCCCTATCGACCACTTGGCCATTTGAAGCCCACCAGTTTTTTTGGGGGTGTGAAGCTTACACTGCCTGTTTGCCATGTGGTCCATCAGAGGCCTAGGGTAGGGATGCCTCTGAGTCCTACTTGGTTTCTGTGGCTGCTTGGGGGACTACAAAGAGGCCAAAGATCTCTTGGGATGAGAATTTTAAAGGCCCCTCCCTAAACTGCAAGCCCCAGGATCAGAATTCCATAGCATGCTTGCCAAACAGGTACTCAAAAGGAGTCATTTGAAACACAGAACTCCACAACCTATTGTGAATGTAGCAAGCAGTCAGCATTGCTTCTCCCCAAAAACTCAGAGGCAAATCAGCATCACAAAGCAAACTGTGCATGAGAGTCTGCAAAACACCACCATGCCTCTCAGCAACCCCATTCTGGAAACTGGAATATGCAGCAGACATTCTGTGAACTATGCCCCTGGAATTAAACCACTTCTGCATGCTCTCAGACAGAAACTCTGCTCCTCTGTCTGTTTACAGAGCCCTCACAGAACAACCAAATTACCTCTCCACATAGGCACACCAGCTTTTGAGTATTTGGCACACTTCAGACTTCTGCTTAAGTAAATAACACCACGTGTACCTGCTGAAATTGTCTACGAGCAGGAGACAGAACCGTGAGCCCCCCAGGGACTGTTGACTCATTGGACCAATGATATCACAATGCACAAATTGAAAAGGAACATCTGAAACTCTGGTACTGAACCTGGGTGCAGGCTGTTGCTTTGACTTCGACTGTTTGCACACAGCACAGTCAAGAAACACATCACAGGGCTTTAGAGAGCATCCCTTACAGCTCTCAGCTAACTTTTTCAACACAGAAAAACTAGCATGCCCGAGACGTCTATGGAGGAGATGGACACACTCATTATGGAATGGTTTGTTGTCAAAAACAGCACACACACACTGTGGTGAGGCTGTAGCTGGTACAACCCTTCTGGCAATTCAGCTACAGCACACACAGCACCACCCTTTAAAACTTTACCCAGCTTTTTGGTGAACACCACCTCAAAACCATGCTCTGTCAGCTCTGACACAGAGAGCAAACAGAAATCAAGTGAGGGAACAAACAACACATTGTCTAGACACATATTCACAGATGGAACAAAAGCTATGCCCTCCCCAAGTACCTCAGACCTGGCCCCGTCAGCCAAGGACACAGTATAAACAATGGCTGGGTTGAGGCTCTCAAACAAACCCTCAGAGTTAACTAAATGTTAACTGCAACCGCTGTCCAGAAGCAAGCAGGTGTCAGCAGCACTGCAAGAGTCTTCAGCTTCACCACCTGTTGCCAAGGCGACGCATGGATGTCCTCCTCTGAAGCCGCCCCACCAGCTGCTTCTGCCGCCGCCACCTTTCCCACTGCCTCTCCTGCTTCCTCTGGCTGGCCCTGGCCTCTCACCTTGCTTCAAGGCTGGACAGTCTCTCTTGAGATGAGAAGTAGACGCACAGCGAAAACACTTTCTCACAGCATGCACACGCATCAAGCCTTCCTGCTTGCTCTCACCGGCCGGAGCAGACTTCATGCTGCAACTTGAATCCACAGGCATCTGTTGCACATTCCTGCAAGCTCTTTTTTCCTCCTCTTCAAGCAGACGAGCAGTTACAAGAGAAACAGTCAAATCTCTCTCTGGAACACTTTCTAAGCTGGCAACGACCATTTGCCAACTATCATTTAAGGATTTCAGAATGCAAAACACTTTATCAGACTTGGTCAAAACTTTACCCCTCTCACGCAGGGCAGCAAAGAGGTCAGCCAACTCTGTCAGATGACGCTGAACAGAATCTCCTGGCATTAGCTTTGAATTATACAGTCTCGATGTGAGTGCATATTTTGATGCGACTGTGAGACTCACATAGACTTGCCGAAGGGCCTGCCAACACTCCCGAGGCATGTCAAAATCATGAAAATGAACTAGCTGGTCATCTTCCACAGCTAGGAAAAGCAGCGACGTGGCTCTCCTAGTCATTCTAGCAGCCACCTCTGGATCCCCAGGGAGGGTGAAAGGGTCTGTAAAAGCACCCCAAAGACCCTCAGCTTGCAAGTACCGCTGCGTCTTCACTGACCAAGCCAAATAATTGCTTCCAGTCAGCCTGAGCCGAAACTGCCCTGCAGGAAAAGGAGCTTAAGCCATGGCTTCTCAAAACTTCAAACACCAGCAGCTCCAAAAAACAACACCATAAATCAGCCTGAAAGCTTTCCAGGGCGCGCAGTGGAAGCGTGCTGGGCCCATAACCTGTCAGGAAAAGTGGGGGTTACAGTCTAAACAGAGCTGACCCCACACCTCCAACCTTGGAGAAAAGAAAACAAACACACAGTGCATCTTCAGGCTAAAGCAGGAAAACCTTTATTGTAGGCTGCATACTTAAAACACGCAAACCCTGAAGAAGGGAAACACAGGACAGGAACCAAACAGGAACAAAAGAAGAAACAGGATCAGAACGAATACAGAGTGATCCCACCCTTTACATATTGTCTTTGGTAAACAGGTAGATGTCATGAGTGTCACACAGGAAGACTCAGTACAATTCCCGTGTGAACTACTAGCCGCTAAGCATAGACTAAACAACTACATGCCAGCTTGAGCTATCTCTTCTCAGCACACATCTGCAGCTTGTGACCTTGTGCAGCACAGTTAATCAGTACACATGGAAAACTTCTCTGGCAGGCTTGGAAAATGACTGCCAGGCTCATTCAAGGGAAAGAGGGCAAATTGCTGATGTCTGTCAGATTCTAGAGTTTTTGCAAGGGGCTTAGTAGGGATCGGATGAATCCCGAATTGTCCAAATCTGAATCCGGTTCCGAATCTCTGGAAGGTTCTGGGAATCCATGAATCTCACGAATTTCAAAACGTTCAAATCCTTTTTTAAAAAAGAGTCTCCCTTAAAAAAGAGAAAGAAGGATAATCTTGGGGAAGACACACTCTCTCAGCCTTAGCAAAAGCAGAGACAAAATCAAACCTCCCTCTGAAGAAATCTGGCCAAGACCTAGTTTTGCCTCAGTTCAATCTGCCCAGATTGAAAATGTCATGAAGGCCCTTTCTGCACAGGTAGGAAAAAGGTGGATTAATCCCACATTTTCCTACCTGTGTAAACAGGGCCACTTAATACAGTAGAGAGATAATCCAGGTCAAAACTGGCTTTTGTTTGCATAGCTCCTTCTGGCTTCCTGCAGTTTGTAGTTTGATGATGCACCAGTAGACTTTGGCAGAGAAGGCTGTGACACCTTGTGAAACTCCCAACCCCAGAGTTGTGCCTGAAAGAGACTTGCAAGGGAGTTCTGCAAAGGAACGTTTCAGCTGTCCTTGAAATTTCAAGCCTGTAGCTTCTAGTCAAGTCCTGAACTTAAATATGAAATATTCAATTTAAGTATCTTAGAATAGAAGCCCAGCTGTAATTGTGAAATTGTGAGCGAAGGCCATTATTACTCCAAGGGAAAATCTCACCCACTTGCTAACTTCTCTTGTATGTATGGTCTCCCAGGTTTTCAGGCATCCCAGTCTCCAATAATCTATTTACTTGGAGGATTCGAAAGATTTGGTTTGCCTATTTTGGCACAGGGATGAGTGAGGTCATCTATTGTGAAGGTATGTGTGTGCATCCTCTTAGCTTTAGAGCACTTTATGAAATCGTAAGATTGCTGTTTGTTTTTTCATTAACAGCAATAGCAATAGCATTTATTTCTATACCGCCTATCAACTAAGTGTTATCTAAGTGGTTTACAAAGTATTTTAGCTAATTGCCCCCAACAAGCTGGGTACTCATTTTACCGACCTGCGAAAGGATGGAAGACTGAGTCAACCTTGGAGCCTGGCAGGATCGAACTCACAACCTTGTGGTTGCAGTACTGGCATTTAAACACTACGCCACCAGGGCTAATTTCCAGATGCTTTGAGACAAGCTGACTGGTGCTGAAATGTGGCCATAGGATAGTTTCCTGGTTGGTGCTTGAAGCCCAAAGTTGCCATTTTGGGGCTCACTGAGGTTGAGGAACGTGAACACTTGGGAGAAGTGGCCTCTAATGGAGCAGTTTGTGGCTTCTTCTGTTTGAGGAACAGAATATGCCTTCTCTTCATGTTTTAGTCCTTCAAAGCTGATCAAAAAAGGGCAGAGGTGAAGGAACAGTTGGGATTGTTCCCTGACCTGGATTTATTTCCTCTTCATGCATTATGTGCAGCTCTTTGGGGCTATACTGCTATATTTTTGTTGTTTTCTTCTAACATTAGCTTTGGAGCCTTACAGGTATCACTTTTGGATGGTTACCCTGAAGGCTTTACAAGGCTTGGGCTGGCACAGAGTGACAATTGGCACCCACTCATTTAGGACTGGGGCTACCTCCACTCCTTCTGTGATGGCCTTTGGCCCACAGGATGTCCAGCGTACAGGCACTGGAAATTTTCACCTGCAAAGGGGTACATGAGTCCTCTCATATTTTCAGGCTGTTTTGCTCAACTAACTTATTTCCTGTTTTCACTGTTTCTCCATTGAATTCTAGGGTGTGGGAAGGCAGAAGGTCCTAATTTGTGGCCACAGTACAATATTTAGGATGGCTGTCCAGGCCCGAATTTGCCATGTTGGGCCTGGTTGAGTAAGCCACTGTGAAGTGGTTTGGGAAACAGGGCTTGCAGGGGAGTGGCCTCCTGTCATGGTTGTGGAATGCCATAATTCTCTGCCGGATGTTTTGGTAATTCACCTTGGGGGTAATGACCTAGACTTGTGGAAGGGCAAGGCCTTGTTGCTGCAGGCACCTGATTTTCAAATTGTAAGCAGATGTTTGTTCCTTGTACTTGGCAGGTAGTAGGGGAGAAGAAGAATTCGGTGATCACTTCTTGCACTCTTTTGATGTAGAGAAGGGGTCTGGAACTCCCTGTTTAGGACCCTGTATCCCAAAGGCTCAGGGAACGAGGCTACCCTTGAGACGTGGGCTCTCACTGGTATGGCCTGTGGCTTGGGTGGGAATTTCGAGACAGTCTTCAGAGAACTCCTCACCACACTAGCAGACCAGCACAAACTTAGTTGAGGGCTTCCCTCAACCGCCTCTCTTTGCTGAGCTACTTCTTCCTCACCACTTCTCGGACTGAAGACTTCTGGACAGGTGCAGTATCACTGCCTTTATTCCTCCTCCACTTTATCCCCTATAAGCTCTCACCTCTTTCCCTTCTTGGTAGGCCTTGTGTGCATGAATGGATGACTGCCTTCATGCATTGGAACATATTTGCTCATAGATTTCATTACTGATATGATTTGCTGGTTTTTGCTTGGTCTGACCCCGTAAAAATCGAATGGAAAATCTCAATGGGTTACCCTGCCTCTCACTCTGCCAAAGCTAGTGCTTCAGTAATTTCTCAAATCTTTGCCTTTTTGGAGTGACCAAGATGTCCCCCAGGGTACCCCCAGAAGTAACATTACATAACAGTAGCAGAGCCAGGAAACTGATTTTCATTCACAAGACTAATGTGCATAGGTCCTGAAGAGCATTGGATCAGTCTGAATGTGCGTAGGTCTCTCTTGCTGATATTCTTAGGAATTCAACAAACTAAAGGGGCTTCTCATTGCCTCTTCTACACAGAAAGGTAGGCAGAAAGTTGCATAACATCAGAGGTCATATAGTTCTCAGGTCTTAAGAGAGACCAAGATTCCCATTGCCAGAATAAAAGCATCATGATTAACAAGACCTTTAATCACTTTCTTCTTCCATTCCCTCACTCTGTTGTGTCTGTTGTTTCTAACATGTGTGTAAAAGCTGAGTTAAGTTGAACTTTCTTTTTCCATGGCCCACGTCAGACTTCGGAAAAACTTTGATGAGTTTTTGTAAACATGTTTTCCTTCCTGCTGCACATCTGCACCTTGAGCCACATAGGAAATTGAGGGTATTGCAAAGAGAATTCTTCTTTCCTCTGTTGATTACTTAAATCATAGCGATTTCCTTCTATTCTTGGAAATGCTCAAGAGATTTCCCTGCAGATGGCATCTGAGACCAAGAAACTAATCATCAGAATTAAGATGTGGCAGTTCCTTGTAGTCCGGTTGAAATAGCTTGGGCTTAAAATACCAGGTCTGTCCCTGAGTTCGATTTAATCTTTCATAAGGCAAGGGAACAATGTTTGTGTGAAGCTCCACAGAACTCTCCCCTTCTGCTCTGAAGTCTTTGCCACCATCATATTTCTGCAGCTTCAGTTTTGCAGAGGTTTGGCGCCTTTTGTGAACAGCTGGCTATGGAGATGCTGTAAGAGGAGCAGCCAAGAGAGTTGTGCAGCTACCGGGGAAACATCATGGCCTCACTCCTCCTGCTACTGCTCCTGAGCTCACTCCTCCTCCCTTTTTCGGCCCGTGAGATGCCAGAGACCAAATGTCTCTTGAATCTAAGAAAGGAACAGTATGAGACAGAAAATTACTACCGCCCAGCAGACTATGTCATCAGTGGAATCATATGCTCAAAAACTGTTTTTTTAAGAATGTCTTTTAAATTCAGTGAGACTCCCAAGACCTGGATTCTCAGGTAAGCTGTGCCTTAAAAGAAAACGAAACTAAATCGTCCGAATGATCCTTTTTGTGTGTAAGTGTTGTTTCCTAATCAAGGTCCTCATAACTGCAAAGAGATTTCATTTCATTTCCAACACTTAGAACCATGGAATCCTAGAGCTGGAGGGGACCACAAGGGCCATCTCGCCCAATCCTCACCCACCAGGGTTGCACAGTATAAATCCTAAGTGGCCCCTTTCCACACTTCTGAGTCCCAAGGTAATGCATCCCTACCTTCCATGTGAGACCACTGCTGCTGCCGCAGCTTCACATTTCACAAAGCATTTGAAAAAAATATATTACATTCTCCTTTTTGTAAAGGTTTTCCTCTTCTCCTCACCAGCACGGATCGAGCAGCTTCCTAGCATCTCCAGCATTCTTCTCCCCAGAGAGAAAGTCACCTTGCAGCAAGGGGAACCTTTTGCACGACTGGCTTAGGTTTATCTGGCAGCTAGAGGTGGTGAAGTTCCCCAGAACTGGATTCTTCCCTGTTCTTTGACCATGCGCTACTCTCTGTCCCCTTTTCTAGCATTTTCTGAGGAGGCTATGGGAGTTCTCAATGGACCTGGAGAGTCTATGGGTTTTTTCATGTGGGAGAATTATGTTGGGAGGGTGTAATGAAGTTTTCTATATTTCTCAATATACTTTATATATATATATATATATATATGTATGTGAAAGCAATGTTTCTGTTGATCCAAAATATTTTTTTACACGTCTTAACCTTGATACCACTTTTCCTTTCTAACTTCGGGAATATCCCTGAACTCATATACTAATAATGTATATAATTACCAATCAAGTATTCTAATTAAAATACCAAAAATACCTAACAGACTGAATAAATCCTTGCTGTAAATGATTATATATGCGTGAATGGACCAAGTGGTTATAACATTATATATATTCACATTTAAGGCCATATGTATGCAACAATACTGCTGTATCATTTGGATTAGTTGTTTAAAACTTTCCTCACCCTTTGGTTTAAATACAAACATTCAGTATTTACATTTCCTAGAATGATATCACTTGAAGAAGGAACAGCCTAAGAGAACAATATTCTTCCTCAGTGTTTTGTTACCCTGTTTGCTGGGGGTCCCGGGAGGGGCACCCAAATAACCAAAACGCAATAACGCAAAGGTGGGGAAATTAACTGGACCGCTTCACTTAAGCTAACAAGAGGCAGGGTAACTTTAGCAGGGATCTTGCAACCCAGTTTCTACAGGGTCAGGTCAGTCAGGTAGTCAGACAGTTTTAAAATAGCAACAATAATGTTTTATTAAAGACAGAAAAACACTTAAGACAACACAACCATACAGCTAGCTAAGAAATGAGAAACAAGAAGTTTTCGGGGGAAATGGGTGATACGACACCTTTCTCGTAGTCCTGAAGAGATGGAAGGCAAGAGTTCAGCGTGGATTGCTGAGGGGAGCTCGCCGGGCGATCCGGAACTCGGCAGCGATCCGGGAGCGATCTGAAGAAGCTCTGAGAGCTTGGGGTTTTTATAGGGAAGATATGACCGTGGGCTACTCTGTACTTGGGAGAGGACAATGAGGGTTGGGTGCAAGACAATGTTTCCAAAGGTCAGAATTTAACATGATGGGATTGAGTCTGAATTGACAATGGAATGACCAATACGTAGATGCAGCATGCTTTGCCAGTGGAAAGTCTAGCTTGCCAAGTTACCTGCTCAGAGCAGGGGGCTCTTTGTATTAGTGTGCATCCTTAATGAAGTGTTTGTCTAGGGAGGTCTCCTAAAGCAAGATCTGGCTGCGTCTGGCTTGCCTCGGTGGAGAAAGGAAAGTTTCAGCAATTAATAGCCATGCCTAGCTCCGTGCTTGTCCGGGGGCCTAACAAAGACTTGGCTGAGGGTGGCAAAATAAGACCGAATCATAATATCAAAATGATATCTAATGTCTACCTAAGCCAGGTCAGTTCATGGTGATAACAGTATTCCACAGAGGAATCCCTTTTAGGAGGAACAGCTTTGGAATATATTTGAACACCATTATTAGGTAGCCCACATCCAGGAACCTTGAGTCCCTCATCATAGGAGTAGATCTCTTCTCTAGCAGTTGGAGAGTTACACCACAAAGGAGAGAAGAACATGTTTCCTAGATATTAGAGCCAGGATAGCAACCACTTAGTAAGGATGGGTAATGATAAATTCCAAAAGTGATTATTTATGTAATGATTATCAGCTTGATTTTTACACTGTTGCAGTACAATTATTTTCAACTGGAGTTCATACAGAGACTTCTCAGGAGCTGAGGAAATCATTCAGGAAGACAAAAAAGCTCCAATGTCACTGTTCTTGATTCATTGCAACGTCCACTAATGAATAGTTTATTTGTGCTGTTTCTACTGATAAAATCTGTATATTTCTACTGGCTTTATATTTGCCCATCTTAATTGGTTGATAGATAGATTACAGTATTTCTAAATCCTGGTAGAAATCCTACCAGTTGTCTCTGTTGGTCTCACTGGGTTATGACAAAGCTGGACCATCAATTGGATCAGTCTACAAAACCATTTTGTTGACACAGTGGGATTATTGTGCTTATATTGTGTAGAGTCTTAGCAGCTATAATGTTAATATAGTGGTAATGTTGTATGAATTTAACTACATGAGTTCATATCACTCTGTCACATTGTGTATGTGAATTGTTTTGCTTTATCACAGCTTGTCCGACAACAATCCTCGTCCAACAATGTCTTTCTTCTGCTTTGATTGATTGGAAGTACCTTCTCAATTACTAACAATATCATACTCACTCTAATATTGCTGATACAGTGGCATTCTTACATACATTGTGATCATTAATGTGAATAGTCATAATGTTCTTATGACTAATTGATCAATTCATACATATAGATTTATTTATCATAAGAATTCATACATTTTGCTCGTTACAGTTTAATATTTTCATTACACTGCCTGATTGCTAATTATATATATTTTTAGGATTTCTTTTTAATGGCAAGACAGATCAGAGCAAGAGGAAATTTCCTCTTCTCCTCTTTTGTATTTCTGAGCATTTGCTTTTTTTTAATAAAAAAAGTCATAGTGCCAAAATACACCAGTGAAATGACACTTTTGTACTAGAACTCTGTAATATTTTCCCTCAAAAAGTATATGAGGATTTTTTCCCTTAAAATCAGAGGAGTGAGTCAGGAAATTATGACTGAATTAAAAAAATAAGTTGGAAAGCCTTTGCATATATTCAAGAATTCACTAGAAACAGCCGCTTCTCCACAAATGGACCGAGTAGTGTTGCCAGAGGGGAAACGAGCTGACGCTCTGGTAGCTTAAAGCCCAAATGGACAGAGAAGCAGGACAAGGCACTGCAGAAATCTCTCAGAGCTGTGGTCCTTGTGTCCCTGCAAATGCACAGACCATGACATAAGAGAAAGGTCAGAATGGTCTGGCCTCCAGATACTGTGAGACTGCAATTCCAAGGAGCCAGTATAGGAAATGGTGAGCAATTCTAGGACCTTATCATGATGACTTATTGAAATATATAGAAGAGTATTCTCTATCAGCTGTTTAGCTACTTAACGAGCTAAGTTAGTGAGAGGAGCCTACCCTCCCTCCCCCTCAGTCCTCAGGCAGTCCCTTTTCCAGCTCTAAGACATCTAGGGAACTGGGGTCTCTCCAAACGGAGGAGGACAGTGCTAAAAGTCTCTCCCCCTCCTGTTTCTTCTTTTCCCTTCTCTTTTGGCAGTTTTGAACTGTATTTGGCCAAATTCTGGCACATCTTGTCCTACCTCTTGGCCATCGAGGAGATCAACCATAACTCCCAGCTCCTACCCAACCTCACCTTGGGCTACAACATCTATGAGACCTTTTTTGATGGCCAAGTCATTTCAGATGCCCTGATAGACCTCCTTGCTGGGGGAGGAAACAATATTCCCAACTACAGCTGTGGAAGACGGAATCCCCCTCTGGCTGTTCTGGAAGGGTCTGAATCTGACCCCTCCAAGCTCATCTCATCCCTGTCAAGCCTTCACAAAATCCCTCAGGTAGGAACACGGAGACAAACACAAGATGCTGCTTTTTATTTCACCTTGTAGTTTCCACAGGGCTGCGGATGGACAGTGGTGAAGGTCCACTCAGGGTTGCCAGGTGAAATAAGGGACAGGGCTCCTATCCCTTCCATGGTTTTTAAGAAAAGAGCATTTTGGCCCATGTTGCTTCTCACCTGCTGTCTGGTGAGGACAGGGCAAGAGCCTTCCCAGTTGGTGCTCCCAGCCTCGGGAATTCCCTTCCATGAGAGGCCAGACTGGCCTTCTTCAGTCACACACGTGGCTCTTCATTTTTTATTTACTGCGGGTATAATTTGAAGCAGAAACAGCATTTTAGGCAAAAACATTCATGTCTATTGCTGAAATCTTACACAGCGAAGATTGTTCCTGCTCAGAGGATCTTTGTAATTCCTTCTTGATGTCATTCCAGATGTTAACATAGTTATTATAAAACAATTTTGATTTTTTGTTCTTGGTGGTAACACCTAAATATTTTACTTTTTAAAACAATCTTGAAAGCTCTCTCAGAAGGTTTGGTTCTTGTTCTGTCATTCTTAGTCAACTGTCTTGTTTTTCTTGATCTTGAGCCCAGCAACAGCTCTGTACTCATTTAGAAGCTTAAGGAACATCTCTGGGCTCTCTGATAGATCCTCAAAAAACAAACAGACAGGTAGACACACAAAGACATCTGGAAAAGCCCTCAGTGTAAACATGTGTTTCTTTATTATCATAAATTTAACTTTTTCTTCTCTCATATCCTTTTATGAATGACTGCTAAAATTAGTATAAAAAGTTAGGGAGAGAAGGCGACCTTCCCTAGTCTCTCTTTTTATAATCTCAAATTTTTTTGTTTCTTCCTTAATCAAAATCTGTGCCTTCTGTGAAGAGGATATTGCTTTAATCCATGTAAAAAAGTGATGTAAAAATAACAGAATTTTGCTCCATAGATACCAGTACAAACCTTCAATATATTCACAGGCCTACGGCTTTCCTTTTACTGAATGACTTGTTTCACAATTATAGGTCAAATCTTATGACTTCACTCAATATTCGTTTGGTCTCTCCTCTGTCTTTCTCCCTGGACTTTTGAGTAGACCAACGCTCATCCTCAGGCAACCTCTCTCTCTCCAATTGACTGAAAGCTCCAGCATTACACTGAAGGAAATCTGTTTTCTAGACTCTGCTCCTAATATAGATGTATCTCTGTGTGTGTGTGTGTGTGTGTAGGTTCTGTGGTCTCAGCCACACAGACCCTCCCTCTGGCCAAGGTGGGGCTCTTCAGTCAGAGAGCCAATCAGAGTTGAGCCCCCCTGCTTATAGGCTGCTCTTCTAGCCACATCTCCCAGGCTTCCTCACACCTCCGAACTGCTAAAAAGACCAATAAATGGGTGTTAAGGCAAGTCAATCCTCAACCCTCCCAGGAAACCGAGATGGCTAAGGAAAGACCGTTGCATTTTGGACATATCATAAGAAGACACAACACATTGGAAAGGACAAGAATACTTACACCTTGCCATTCAAGCACACACCCATACCCCATATTTTCTTTTGTGGATATTAAGAGAGAAATCTTAGCTGAAGGCTCTTTGACCAGATCAAAGTGAAATGGAGGGATTATTCTCTCTTGCCTACTTGAGGAGATGGGAGAAGGAATGTTTAACTTAGCTAAACTGCTTCTAATTGGAAGACACATGAGTGCATTTGAGCCCTACTTCCACAACAATCGGGAAGGAAGAAGAAAAGTAACTACTAAGTACATTCATAGATGTTTTCACACACGCACGCAGAAATATGAGAGAGAGTTTTTGCAAGCTGTAGCAAGAAACCAATTAAGCCTTGCAAATTGTATGAAGCTGCTGTCCCACAGGTTTAGCTGGAGATTTGCACCCAGTCCTTTATACATCAAAGCCAGAGAATTTGCACCCTCATCTCACACCCAAGGGTGAGCTTCCCGAAAGACCCAGCCTGAGGGCTGGGTCCTGAGATCTGGCTTGGAGGTCTTTGTGGAGAATCCGTCTCTCTGCAATAACCCTACACACACACACACACACACACACACATATTCACACAAACATAACCCAGCATTACATTGCTGCATGTCACAAGAGAGTGCCAGCCACCCATAGTGAGTGTCAATTCTGAATCTTAGAGCCAGTGCATGGGCTCCATTCTCTGCTCTGGGGTGCAGAAAAGAAAGATCAATCAGAGGCTATTATTTTGATGGCTTGACCACCAATGGAGAAATTCTTCCACATAGGGGACAAAAGTTCCTCCCCGAGCAATACACACAAAGACCTTCTTGAGATTCCTTTCCATCTTGTAGGTGTGTGTTCGTGTACCTTCAACTTGCCTGTTAACTTATGGTGACCCCATGAACATTAAAAAAGTAGAGATACAGTAATAATAGGAGATTTCAATTACCCGGATATATGTTGGTAGTCAAAGACTGCCAAGACAGCACGGTCCAGCTAGTTTCTTCCTTGTCTTGCAGACAGTTTCATGATCCAGAAGGAGGAGAGGCGACAAGGGGATCAAGTATTCTAGATCTGATCCTGACCAACAGGGATGACCTTGTTAATGAGGCAGAAGTGGTTGGATCTTTAGGGGGGAGTGACCATGCCCTATTGGAATTTGGCATTCAGTGGGAAGGAGAAGATAAGGGTAGCCAGACACTCATCTTAGATTTTAAAAATTTAGACTGCTATAAACTTAAGGACCTGCTGGCTGAAATTCCATGGTGAAGAATACTGAAAAGGAAAGGAGTTCAGGAGGCATGGGAGTTCCTAAAAAGGGAGATACTGAAGGCACATTCTAAAACTGTGCCAATAAGGAGGAAAAATGGAAGGCATTTGAAGAAACCAGATTGGTTGACTAAAGAACTCTCAGCTGAGCTAAGAGGAACATGTACAGGAAATGGAAGAAGGGGGAAACCACCAAAGAAGAATTTAAGCAAGTAGCCAGGAGATGTAGGGAGGAGGTCAGAAAGGCTAAAGCACAGAACGAACTTAGGCTGGCCAGAGACATTAAAAACAATAAAAAGGGCTTTTTTAAATATGTCCACAGCAAAAGGAAAAAGGAGACGATAGAGTCGCTGCACAGAGAAGATGGTGAATTACTCACAGGGGGAAGAGAAAAGGCAGAACTATTTAACACCTTCTTTGCCTCCGTTTTTTCCCAGAAGGATACAAGCACTCAACCTGGCAGTTGGGGAGCAGGTGAGGAAGCAGGGGAAATGAGGCACATAATAGGTAGAGAGGTGGTACAGGAATACCTGGCCACACTGGATGAATACAAGTCTCCAGGGCCAAATGAATTGCATCCTAGGATACTAAAAGAACTAGCAGAAGTCATTTGGGAACTACTTGCTATAATCTTTGAGAAATCTTGGAGGACAGGAGAAGTTCCAGCAGACTGGAAGAGGACAAATGTTGTCCCCATCTTCAAGACGGGAAAAAAAGAAGACCCAAATAATTATCGCCCAGTCAGCCTGACATCAGTACCCGGAAAGATCCTGGAGCAGATCATTAAGCAGTCAGTTTCTAATCACTTAGAAAGCAAGGCGGTAATCAAGAGAAGTCAACATGGATTTCTCAAAAATAAGTCATGCCAGACCAATCTTATCTCTTTTTATGATAGAGTTACTAGCTTGATAGATGAAAGGAATGCTGTGGATGTAGCATATCTCGATTTCAGTAAGGCCTTTGACAAATTTCCTCATGACATTCTTGCAAAGAAGCTGGTAAAATGTGGGCTGGACAGGGCTACTGTTAGTTGGATTTGTTATTGGTTGACCGACCGAACCCAAAGGGTGATCACGAATGGCTGCTTTTCATCCTGGAGAAAAGTGACTAGCGGGGTGCCACAGGGTTCTGTCCTGGGCCCAGTACTGTTCAATATTTTTATCAACGACTTGGATGAAGGAATAGAGGGCATGCTCATCAAATTTGCAGATGACACCAAATTGGGAGGGGTTGCTAATACGCCAGAGGACAGGATCAAAATTCAAAATGACCTGGACAGATTGGAGAGCTGGGCTAAGGCTAACGAAATGAAATTCAACAGAGAGAAGTGTAAGGTCCTACACTTGGGTAGAGAAAATGGAATACAGAAATATAGGATGGGGGACACGTGGCTGGATAGCAGTACGTGTGAAAGAGATCTAGGATTCTTGGTAGACCACAAGCTGAACATCAGTCAGCAAGTGTGTTGTGGCAGCCAAAAAAACCAATGCAATTCTCGGCTGCATCAATAGGAGTATGGTGTCTAGATCGAGGGAGGTACTGGTACCACCCTACTCTGTTTTGGTTAGACCTCATCTTGAATACTGTGTCCAGTTCTCGGTACCCCAATTCAAGAAGGAAATGATCAAGCTGGAGCAAGTCCAGAGGAGGGCGACCAAAATGGTGAGGGGCCTGGAAGCCATGCCCTATGAGGATAGACTTAGAGAGCTGGGTATATTTAGTCTGCAGAAGAGAAGGTTAAGAGGGGAGATGATAGTCATGTTTAAATATTTGAAGGGATGCCCTGTAGATGAGGGAGAGGGCTTGTTTTCTGGTGATCCAGAGATCAGGACAAGGAGCAATGGATTCAAGCTGCAGGAAAGGAGATTCCACCTGAACCTCAGGAAGAACTTCCTGACGGTCAGAGCTGTCTGGCAGTGGAATATACTCCCTCAGAGTGTAGTGGAGTCTCCTTCGTTGGAGGTTTTTAAGCAGAGGCTGGATGGCCATCTGTCGGGAGTATTTTGAGGGTGTTCCTGCATAGCAGGGGGTTGGACTGGATGACCCATCTGGTCTCTCACAACTGTACATTTCTATGATTTCTGTGATTTCTATGATTTCCTGCTCTGCTCATCCAAACCTGATAGAGACAACTTCCATCAAGTCTACAATCGCAGCTAAACAGACCTCTTTCTCCCCATGCACCTGATGTAAGTTGGAGGGGAATTACAATTGTAGCGAACGTGTCACTATCATAATTATGTAGTACTTGTGAAACAGTTACAGACAAGTAGGTCAAGGTAAGAGTTCCGTAATTTTAACTGTAACATTTTAGCCATGAATATAAGTAAAAATGTAAGTTCTTTTCCTCCATAACTGATTTGATGAACACCAGCTGCACAGAAAGAAAGGGAGCATTTTGCCAGTGAATCGAGCATGAGTGAATGACATACTGCCTCCTTTGCCCTTAGATGAGCTACAGCTTTGTTCCTCGTGATCTTACGAATCAAAGACAGTTCCCTTTTATGTACCGGATCATTCAAAAAGAAGAGA
>CAOKZL010004526.1:0-26157 GCA_948472985.1 Iguana delicatissima
AAGACACTAATATCCTCTTCCATGTATTGGAGGTCACATGTCTCTGCCTGGAATGGAGTTGGCTCTGACAATTTCCTTTGGTCTGAAAGCAGGAGCACCCTTTACTTGTGAAAAGATAGATTGTTGCCAATGCCTGGGCTCTGCAAGCCTCCAAGTGAACAAGACTGGGAACTTGCTGGTGCTTGCATGTCTGCCGAAGTGTGGGAATTTTATTTTTGAATTTAAGGAGCAAATCATTGCACTGCCTTATGGGCATATGCAAATTACTAAACATTAACAAAACAAACTTAATACTAAAAATCTCTAAAATCTAAGGGACTATTTACACAAAGAAGGCATGGGAGTGTCGCCGATCACTTACCCTTCAGTAGTGTCTTGGAACTTGGATGCCTGGACTCAGGTACCCATGATCTAAAAGGGTAGTGTGGATGATGGGATAGAGGGTTCATTGGTGATGTGGTACTCCAGAGCCAGGTCTGATCCATCAGAGAGGTCCCACTGTACGGGGGCCTTTCAGCTTTCCTGTGAGGTCCAGTCACCATGGAGCAGACCACCAGCTCCAGGAATGTCAGGCTTGACTCTGGAGGTCTGATTCACCTCATGAGTGCCTGGGGCTCTGGCTCTTAATTGAGCCCTGGATTTTTAGTTGGTCTGGACCTTTAACATTTCCCAGCCCCCTTTCCTCTAGTCAACAGATCTTACAGCTTTAATTCTTCCTTTTTACTAGTAAAAAGGAAGAATTAAAGCTGTAGATCTGTTGACTAGCCCAGCAGGCTTTTCAATTCATAGAGTTCAGTGTCTTTGAGTAGAAGGTGCATCTTCTTCCCTTAAGTCCTTGAGAGGAAATCTGTTCAGGGAGGTGGCTCGGAAATTTTCTACGCACACCCTTGTATCTATGAATAGTTGGGACGCTCTGGGATGCAAAAAGTGGTGCCTTAGGTTCAACAGGGGGTGTCTGGATCAGTTGGGCATCAGTCTCACCAAGTTGACCTGCAGAAAGTCAGAGGGTTGAATAGTATCAAAAAGAAAACTCAAGAGAAAGAGTTAATAGAAAGTCCCACACAGTGAGGCTGCGGCGGGGGGGGGGGCTTGCTATGCAGCAGGGCTGGCAGCTTATGGAAACCTGCCCTGTGGTAAAAGAATAGGTCTAGCCTCAGTGGTCTTTGCCAATTCAATGAGGGTTCTCAATTTGGCAAGCTGGTACCTGCTGCAATGCAGACCGCTAGCACAATTTGGAATGCCAAAATCACCAAGATGAGGTGTAAAATCACATTCTGGTTACTTTTGGAGACCATCCCAGTAGGTACTCCCACTATGAATGCTAGCCAGTGGCTGCTATAGATTGGGAGAGGTTTGCAAATAATCTCGCCATTGTACACTACTACCAATGCAGATTTGTCACCTGCTGCTTTGATTTTCAAATCAGAGTGATTTGGGAGTTGATGTAGGATGTTACAGTTGAAGCCAAAGAATATAGGAGTCAATGATTGATATAATGAGTGGGCTATTGCTATCTTTTGTAGTTGTTACATTACAGCACCATGGCTG
This sequence comes from Iguana delicatissima, assembly GCA_948472985.1. NCBI lineage: Eukaryota > Metazoa > Chordata > Lepidosauria > Squamata > Iguanidae > Iguana > Iguana delicatissima. Next base: position 1,549 of record CAOKZL010004526.1, read on the forward strand.
TATTACATAGTGGTTAATGAAGATGGTGTTGCAGGCTGAAACAAAAGTTCTTAACTCTTTAGGTTTTTTCTCAGGATGGAAAAAGAAAAAAACTCCCTCAGAATCTAATGTGAGGGACAGACTGTCTCAGTCAGCTGGTAGTTTATGGATCAAAAGAAATTCCTATATTTTGGATGAAACTTAAAGAGAGTTTGGTCTCAAGACTCTTGTCCAAACCATAGCTATGAAGTGCTGTTAAGGGGACATTGCCTTACCTCATGGGTATGCAAATACTCAGGGACTCAGGAGGAAAAAACTAGCTCAATAGCAAAACAAAGAGATTTGTAGCAACAGGAGAGAGACAGCCTTTAAAAATCTAAATGTGTCTTGAGCTCAGGCTTTCTGTAGGTGTTTTAAAACGTTCCTCTCCGTTATGTCTAAGAGAAAATGCGCGAGTCAAAGAAGGAAAAAAATGCAGCATCAAGAAAAAGAAAAACCATATGATGCCATGTTGCTCACATGTTTAGAAAAGGAAGTCCTATTCTACTTATGCAAAGCAAAACAATAAAACAAATCTGTGTTTATTCATGGGACTTTCCCCCTATATTGCCTTTTTATGGAGGTGTCCAATTGGGGTTTAATTTCTCCACAGAAAGAGGAGCTGGCTTGACTTTTTCAAAAGAGCTTTGTTTCAGATCCATGCTTCATTTGTTTTCCTGCTTTTGTTTTGGAAATTGTGTTTTGTCCCCACACAATGTCTTTTATCAGTGTCTCTGAACTAGGGTAGAGGCTGTTGGCTATCAGTGTCTCTGGCTGCACTGCCTCTCCTTGCAGGGCAGCGAGTGAGATGAAGCCTTGGACTGCCTTGCCTTGGCTCCTCTCAGGATCACCAGGAGAAAAATATATTGGGCACCACTGAAATTAATCACTATTTGGTACCAGTACAGCTCTGTGAAGGGGAAGGCAATAACAGGGCTTACTTTGATACACTGTTTTGTGCCTGCAACAATGACCTTTGAGATTTTCCTTGAAGGAAAGCCTGAATGAGTGTTCTAGTGTGTGTGCTTTTGCCATGTGCTCTGATCCTGCTAAGGCATTCTGATGTTTGGGGCTCCAGTCCCATGGAAGATTCCCTTGAGAGAGGGCATAGAGAGGAAAGACTCTTTTCTCTGCTGAGGACCCAAGGACATCTTGGGAGGGGCTGAAGCTGTCTAGCAGGGCTCTCTAAAAGGAAACAACACTGAGAACTATAAACTTGGAGGTAGCTTCTGTCTTCTATGTATCCTCTTCTTCCTGATTCTCAGTGTTCTTGGTTTGTTTTCTACCTACCCTAGCTTGGTGAGAATCTCCTCTGTGCCTACTAGGCGTTACTGTCTCAGAGCTGGTTGATCTAGTGTTTATGACTTGTTCATATCTGATTGGTTGTGAATCTCTACTTTGGTTGCCCTGCATTGACATGAGAGAATCTATTAGCAGAACTGTGGGCTGCTGGTGGAACTGACACATGTCAATACCATTTTGTTTCAATAACTTCCAAACTTCTTGCCTTACTATAAACAACTCGATGACGATTGTATGCTCCTGGCAGTTCCTTTTTTGTTTTAATCTGATTTGGACTCTCAGAACTATGCCAGTGCAAAGCAGTGGAAAGAGTTTCATCCTGGTTGTGACCACTGCTAGAAATGGAGTTGCCATGTTGGTACCTCTAGTTCCATCTGGCTGTGCCCCTGTCAAATCTTTCTTTCCTCGCTCCCTCAAGGAGCCTGGTTCCCTGTGTTTCCTACCTTTGTGTACTGAGTATCGGGACTGTGATTGTGCTGATTTATGGAGGCAGAGAGAACCTTGCTTTGGCTGAGACTGCAACTAGGAAAGTTGCTGTCGTGCTGGCCTCCCAAACTCTTTTTGTACGGAGTCTTGGGACTTAAAAGGACAGTCTCTTTTGCCTGTAATCTTTGCATTAGTTCTGCAATTTTCTTATTGCAATCCTTGCGGCTAATACTTTCATGTTGTTGTTTTGTCTAACTAGCATGTTGTGTTCCCTGGTATGTTCTTGCTCTAGGGTGGCTAGTCTAATCTTGAGTGTTTGGATTTGTACTGAGGCTTCCTCAAATTTGGCATAGGCTTCCTGCGCAGCAGATGAAAAAACCAATTTGTCTGCTTGCAGGGTGCTGTTTTGTGCCCTCAGTTGCTCCAATTCTTGGGCCTGCCTCTTTGGATGAGCTCCTGGATGGTGCTTGTGGCTTCACTCAGTGCCAACCAGAGTCGCCATGCTGCTATGGTGTCTTTAGAGGGACCAAAAAGGCAATTTACCAAAAGGTGATTTTTCTTTGCACTGAGTGTGGAATGCAGCACAAAGAGTCTACAAGGAGTCTGCTGTTTTAAAAGACCCTTCCTTCCATGGATTCTTACCCTTTCAGAGGACCCAGCATTATAACTTTCCTGCCACTTTCTCCTCCTGCATCATTTCTTTTATCTCCATTCCTACTTTTCTTAGCTGTACCTTCCTAGTTACATGTTACAGATGGGACTGGGCTTGTAGAGACAGGGAGGACCACCAGGGTCCCTGTGGGGATTCTTAGGGTGATGAACTCTAAAGAACTCTTTTAGGAAAGGGGAGCAAGGAACCTAGCTACAAGCCACCTAAGCCCTTTTGGGAACCTAAGCCCGGACTTCCTCCTTGACATTTTAGGGCAAAAGGGTAGGGTAGGGATTGGATTCAGGGACTGGGAGGATTACTCCAATTCTTTGGGGTGGACCTTCACTTAGACACCCTGCCTAGAGGTGGAGGGGGGAAACAAACCCTATGGAACTTACAGTGTCACCTGGCCAAGCAACAGGGGAAGAGGGAAAGGAACCAAACTGAATCATCTTTATAGTTTTTTGGCTGAGGGACACCTTCCTCCACCTCGGGTCAAACTTCCAAAACCCTAACTTATAGGATCTCCACCAGTTTTTATACTAGCGTTCTGTCACACTTTCAAACTCTACCAAAAAATGAAGGGGGCGATTGTGGGCTACCCTGGCCTATCCACTAGCGCTCATAATATTACCCTGTGATAGAACTGGAGAGAGAGAGAGAGAAGAATAGTTTCCCAACCCAACAGAAGCCCTGTGGCTCACTCACTCCAAATCACACACTCCAAATCACACAAATTGCTTCCTAACATCCTAGGTTCCTGGTGGTCATTCTCTAAGTCAGCACCAATTTGATCTGCACGGGTCCCAACTTCCACTCGGATCAGGAGTGAAGGGGTTGCCCACGTTACTCCACCACTCTGTTACCCTGACTTCTGGGGGTGCCTGGGGGACACCCGGATTTGCTCTAAAAATACAAAAATTGGGGAAATTAGTGGAGCACTATTTAGCAAAGTGGAGGGCAGGGCAACACAGCAAGATCTTGGACTCTGTGTTTACAGAGTCAGACCACACAAGAACCAGGTCAGGTGTCCAATTGTCAGTGGCTTTATCTAGCAGATTTGGCAAAATATCCATACACACAGTGAAGCAGTCACTCACACAAGTGCACAAGGACTAATGAGTTGGAAAGATACGAAGACTGGGAAAAGCGGAGGGAAAGACAGTGGTTTATACCGCACCTGATGCTGTAGACTGTGGCTTGGGAAGAAGCAAGGCGAAGGTGGCTCAGCAGGGAAAGAATGCTGAGGGTAGCTCTTGACTAGCAGAATGCCAGGGTGCTAGGCAAGTGTGGGAATCCTCCAAAGAGAGCCCCAAAAGGAGACTCAATTATAGTGCAAAGTATGCCTCAGGGACAGACCCTTTCCCGGAAAAGGACAAATGGCCGAATCACGCAGATGGACCTCGTTTGCATTTTTCGCTGTTGCAGTAATTAACACATAGTCCTCATCAAGGTGTCATTGTTGTTGATGGCCCATTGGTGTGTGTATACGTGCCTTTCAAGGTTTCCTTCTTGGAGATGTGACTGGGGGGTCATTGGCCAGACCTCGCTAGCTGTGCTTTGGTTTTAGACCTGGATGTTTACATTCCTGTCCAGTGAACCTCTGGCTTAATAACTTAATATATTAAAAGTTAATATTAATATTAAAAGGGACTGGGTCTGCCAGAAGGGGTTACATACCAATCATGTGCATTGAAACAACCAGTTGTGAGAGAATCATAAGGCATTAGTCCAGCTGCCTGTCCTGTGCACCAGAGAGACAACTACAGATGTCCTTCCTCATTTCCCAAATGTCATGTACACTGGAAATACTTGGATTGAGACACTGCCAGGCTGTTTAGCTAGGTTTTTACATCAGTTGTAAATACAATAACAGAACTTGATTGTCATAGTTACATTGAACATGCAGGATCTCAGCCAGTATTTACAATGTAAACTACACTTCTCTGCAGAATAACAACCTAGCCTTGCAGATGTTTTGGAGTACAACTTCCCTTATATCTGACTATCCCTCATACTGGCTAGAACATATGGGAGTTTTAGGCCAAAACATCTGACAATTGTGATGTTGAGGACTGGCTAGAACATATGAGAGTTTTAGGCCAAAACATCTGACAATTGTGATGTTGAAGAAGCCTATTGTAATCACTGGACCACACTGGCACTCATACTCTTGATTAAGCTCTCTTTCGCGCTCTCTGTCTCTCTCTCTGTATGCCTTGAAATCATCTGTTGATTTATGCATGCATTGAGCAAGCCAATTTTAAATTAAGCCACTGTTTGAAAGTTGAAAAATAACTTTACTTTTTATCGCAGCCTCTGAGCTTAACAGTTTTCCAGGAAACATCTCAAATGTCTCAGCCAGATAGCAGTTACTCCCTCCCATAAAGAACAGCTATATTAATCTTCCTTAAGTGCCTAGTAAAAGCTTGTATACTTGATGCAGCCTCCAGCTTAAACCAAATTTCGATTGTAATCAAAGCTTTGAAGAATTACTTTGAAGGCACAGCTCCCAGAATCCTTAGTCAGCAAGGTCACTGGCCATGTTGCCCATGAACTTCTAAGAGATGCAGTCCAAAAAGTAACTTTTCCAAGCTCCACTTGTAATAGAAAATTGCAATGCCCTAGGCTAGTACTTTTGGAATGGTGGTGATGATGGACAGTTAGAGAGCCTTTTGAAGGCAGCTACGGACACCTACAGTCTTATTCAGGAGTTGTGCTTGAATACATACTCTGAACCTGTATCAAGGGCGGGGGGTAGTGCTGCATGGTCAGTTTGCCCCCAGTGTCCTCACCTCTGTTCCAACACTACTGTCTTCTTCTTTTTTTTAATTTTATTTTTATTAAAGTTCCAACACTACTGTCTTCACTAATCATTTGTAAGCAAGCAGAACCCTCTACTTGACTGAGAATTCTGATTAAGCAAGGATGGTAGGAAAGAGGGACTGGTGACCAGGCCAGCTGAAGAATATGATAATTATAGGCCATTTCCACACTAGACTGCTACAGAACTATTATTCCACCTTCAACATCCTATGGAATCGTATGGAATCTGACTGGCCTCTCCCTAAACTGCAAACCCCAGGATTCCATAGGATGTTGAAAGTGGAATAACAGCGCTATAACAGTCTAGTGTGGAAATGGTCAACACTTCTGAAAGGTACCAGGTTTAGTAAGGCTGCTCAGTGGCAAAAAGGCAATATAGCATACTCGCTTTGGCCCAAAACTTGGACCTTTATATTTTTGGAATACAGTTCTCAGAATCTTCCCTCCAGAACATTTCCAAGCTCTGGTTATGTTGGATAACAAAATTCTGTGTCCACTCAACCCTGTTTCTTTTCAACACTGTTGAAGCTGCAAATAGAGCCAGTGTGGTGTAGTGGTTTGAGTGCTGGACTATGATCCTGAAGACCAGGGTTTGATCATGGAAACCAATGGGTGACCATGGGTGCATCACACACAGTCAGTGCCAGAATCCCCCAGTTTGTCTTAGGATTGTCATAAGTCAGAAACGACTTGAAGGCGAACAACAACAACAAAGTTGCAAATGCTCCCTTAATTTATTTTGCCTGTACTTATGTTGCACTACATTTCCCACCACCCACATCTACTATTGGTAGTGATGGTGGAAGTTGTAGTCCCATATGTTTGGAAGCAGTTTGGCAAAGGCTGAAGAAGCCTCTTATGGCACAATACTTCTTTAAGATGCTACAGGATTGCTGGGGAGGAGTGCTTGATTTGCTAAGGTGCCTTTAGTGATATTTCTTGTTCTTCCTCTTCCCTCCTCCCTCTCTTCTAATCTCTCTCTGTTTAAGGGCCCCTGTACTGGGTTTTTAAGGACAATGGTGTGGAAGAGGGTTACCCACGCCCCGTCACAGACTTTGGGCTACCACAAGGGGGCATTGATGGTGCTTTCTCATGGCCACCAGACAGGAAAACCTATTTCTTCAAGGGAGATCTTCACTGGAGCTATGATGAAGCCACAGGACACATGGAAGACGGCTTCCCCTTTGAAAGAGCACCTTGGGAACAGTTCCCCTCATCCATAGATGCTGTACTCAGTGAAAATGATGGTGTGTTGGGCATCTGTTGGTCCTTTATTTCCTTGCAATGCTCAGAATTTTTTTCAACACATTATCTGAAGTAGTGTGTGGCTCTGTCTAGTCCCTCCCAAACTATGAAACACTTTCACCTTCACTGTCTATTCTAGCCTTTCTTAGTGTGTCTTGGTGGGGAAGAGGACATAATTATAAGGAAGTAGTCTCTCCTTCTTGAATTTTCTGTTCCATCCGATGTGTGTCCCAAATATTGAGAATCCCCATGAAAATAAATGGCCTGATTCACACATAATGGTTAACTAGGGCTGGAGAATTTGTAGCCTCCTAGATATTGTTGGAGTGCAACTCCCATTATCTAATTGTCATGAATTATGGAAGCTGCAATTCAACAATATCTGGAAGGCTTCGTGTTGCTCACCCTGTGCTAAACAGTGATTCAGTGCTACATGAACTAGCCATGGCAAACCAGGGGCTTTGTATGTTCCTCCTTTTCTACTCTGCCTCCTGAATGATTACAAGAAGGACGAAACTAGGATTCACTTCCTGTTTCTGTAATTCCCATCTTATCTTTACATAGAGAACAGGAGCTGCCATTTAAAACAAACTCTAGTCAATCACTAAAAAAACCTTGTTTAATGAACTTTAGTTTAGTGTTAAACTTTCTGGTTAAATCAAGAACTTGGAAGAGTTACTTTTGGATACTAAAATTATTAGAATCTCCCAGGCAGCATGGATAGTGGCCTTGCTGACTGGAGATCTTGAGAGTTCCTGTCCAAATAAGTAGCATTTCCAAAATCTGGTTTAACATTGCACGGGGAAGCTGCTATTGTCCATCTGGCCATGCCCTTTAGAAAGCTGCTTCTGCACCTACTGTCATGCTTTAGCAGAGTGGTACACAACCTTTTCAGCTCTGATCATGAGAAATAGGGTGAATGAGGTTTCTATTCATAATAGAAACATTTGAATTGCATGCATCAAGCATTTGAGCCACTTTCCCAGTTTTCCCTTGCTCTTCCAAACTATTCTACAGCTTTCAGTTTGTACTGCTGTGTCCATTTACTGCTAATGGCTATCCTTTTTCTATATACTTTTGTCTTGCTGCAGGAACACTCTATGCCTTTAAAGACAAGGAGTACTGGAAGTTTGACCAGCACAGTCTCCAGCCCCAGGCAGGCTACCCTCGTTCCATAGCCAAAGACTGGCTGGACTGTGCAGGTGAACTGTACCCTCCCAGAACCAGCCCTACTTTAGGAGCAAAACTTCATCCAGACTTGCGTGGTCCACAGCTAGAGGTTGAGCATTGTGTATGCTTTTGTTCTGCCTTTCGAGCACTGTCTTCAACCCTGCCTATCACTGTCCTGGTTCTACATGGATTTGCTTAGGAAAGGCAAGAAACCTGTCCTTGCTCTGTGAGCATCATTCAAGTTGCCAGCCAGAATTGCCGTGCTGCTGTGGCAAGATGAAAAGGGGAAAAAGAAAAACATCCCAGTGAAATGGGATGTAGTGAGCAAGCAGGATACAGTTCCTTCAGGGTGGGACTTTTGTGCTTCGTGGGAAAGCATTCTTCAATAAGTAGGCCTTCAATACAAATGAAATGGGGCAGGAAGGTACAAGCTTAAAGGATCTGGAACATTCCTCCACAATGCAAAAGGCTGGGAACAGGAGTGGGAATTGTATTGTCCTCCAGATATTGTTGAACTGTAACTCCTAGCATTCCTCACCATTGGTTTTGCTGCCTAAGGAAGCTGTGAATTGCAATTCAGCAGCTTCTTGAAGGCTACAGAGTTCCACCCTCCAGCTTAGATGGATCCATGAGCATCTCATTTGACAGTGAGGAGGGGGTCCTCCAGAAGTTTTGAACTTCAGTTTCCCAAAATGCCACCCAGTATTGCAAATTGTAAGGGTTTCTGGGAGTTGAAATCCAAAAAAACTGGAGAAAGTAATTGTTGTATGGAACCTCTGCAGCACTTTTCTTGGAAGATCTCAAAGACAGCCCTTCCCCAGACAACCTTTTGGAGTGTTCCTTTTGTGTCTCAAAGGCCCTCTTAAAAGGAGAAGATGGCTAATTCTTCAGCAGTGCTTTAGCCCCTAATAACTCTACACAACCAACTGGCACCTGCAACAGTCCTGCTCTTTTAGAAACCATGAGTCACCCTAAGGAGGAGCACAATGGCAGCCTCTTTCTTGCAGTTGCTCCATCACTGCAGCTGTGCAGTGATTCAGAATCACTTGCCAGGACCTGCCTGGCTGGTTGACAAAGCTTCATTGTGGCCTACACTATAGAGATTCTTGTTGAAAGAACTGAGGGGCCTGAAGACGGAGTGAAGCATTTGCTCTTTAAAACACGAATCTAAGAGAGCGGAAGGGAGGGAGTCTGAATCAGCTCACCACTACTAGGCAGCTTAGATTTTTCTGTTGTTAATGGAGATTTTAATGGCAACTTGACATGTCTGTGACCCTCTTTGAAAAAGGCAACACAAATACTCTATTTAGTACTTGCCTTTCTTGGACTCGATGGGGCCTATAACAAGGTTCTGTTTGACAGAAGCATGATATGGACATCAAAGGCTGTGGGGATATGTTCATGAGTATTAATATTAAAAGTATGTACTTTTTTTGGTTCATTTTGGTTTAGTATGATTAACCAGACTGTTGTTGATGTAGGTGATCACAACACCAAATACTGTTACAGAGGTAAGGGGAAAGCAAAGATCTTACAGTGGTCAGCTGCTCATAATTAAAAAGTAACAGCCAGGACTTTTTGTCAAGTTATTTTGGGGTCATTCTGCTTCTCCTATACTTGGAAAGGTAGTGGAAAGGCAATGCACTCTTTTGCACCATCATCACATTTCTGCTGAAATGGCATTACTCCCAGTGTTTGATTTCTAACACTTGACATATGACAATGCCACTCTATTTGTTATGGCTCTGATTCCATTATTTTTTTTCAAGGGAAGGCATAAGCATGCAATTACCTAATGATGCTATTATGGAACTACCGCCACTCTCTACCCAGTTCAGGAAGATGAATATACATCATGCCATTTTTATAATTTTTTCTGTGCTTTTCATCACAAATCATTTTGCTTTTATGTATTACTCCTAAACTTTTACATATTTATTCTTTTTTACTCTTCAAATTTTTCATGAACCTCATGGGTTTTTTAGACATTAATGCTTAATAAGATTATATCAGGATTGTCCTGGTGCATTATTCCCCTGATTTAAAAAAATTATTTAAGATAATGTTTAAAAAAATCATGCCAAAGAATGAAAGTACCTTGGATCTTCTTGGGAATGTTTGAGAATCATAGTATCCTCCCAGCCCAACCATTGGAAGCTGTCTGGGGTTTCCTTGTGGTTAATCCCCACAGTTAGAACAATGAAACCATAGCCCTACTGTGCCCCCAATATCAGAACATAGGGGAACAAGTTGTTCACAACTGTAGTGGTTATTAAACCATAGCGGGATATTAACAGGTTGTTTCAAGAGGGAAAATAATTGATTTCCAAACAACTCAACTGTGGTACAGCACTGGGAGAGCCATAATATTGTACAATAAGCTCCAGGTAGATGGTAGAAACATAGTGCAATTGCAGTATAATAGTATTGTATGATAAGCTCCTTAGAATGGAGGCAAGAGAAGTGTTGTACTGCAGCCACATGAAACCTGTGTCCAACCTGTTTTTGCAGTACCTGCCTCTCGAACTGCTCTGGATAACTTCTGGCAGGGAGAAGTTGTTTTATATTTTTATCAGCTGTTACATCAATTTTCTAGACAACTTTTAAAAATGTATGGAAGAGGGCAGATGTGTGTAATTGGGAGGCTATTCAGCTCCACCATTAGATAACACAAAATAACTTCCTTAGGCAAAAAATGCTGCAGGGCTGCTGTGGCAGCCCTTCTCTTCCCTGGCCTTCTCCCATTGCAGAACAGAGCTCTGTGTTCCATATGCCCTAAACTAGTCTCTCCATTTCCAGAAATTAAGTGATGTTCAACTGTGAATTCAGTCAGTTTTTGTACCTGTAATGGAAGAAGGCACTTGCTTTCCCTTTGCCTCAGCCAAAGGTCCTGGGCGGGCCCCAACTGGGAGCTTACTTTAAGCATGAAAACAACAAATGACAGTGCTGTATTTATAGTTTCCCTTTCCAAAACATCTATATCACAAAGGAAGGAATATTTTAATACATTATACAGAACAGCTCTTCCTAAACTGTGTCTCTCTCCAGCTGTGTTGCCCTACCATTTAGTGTTTCTAGACAGGATCTGGGCCAGGGCTTCAGTAATTTTAATCCTTAACAGGTCTTGGAGCAGGATGAGATAACGTAAAGCTCCATCAACTGAGAGGAAGGTACCTGTTCTCTTTCACTTTCTAAACTCCAAATTGCCAGCCTTAGCCATCTCCTTTCAACACAGTTATTTCCTTGCCATTAGAGAGAGGGACTAACAGCAAAAGCAGAATTGTTTATTCCTCTGTGCCCCCTTCTCCACTCTGCACCAACAGGACAAGGGCAACATTGAGTGAGGATAGCTGCAGCTGAAAGTTGGGGTTTGAGGGATGAAGGAGGAAACATCTTAATCCCAGTCTGGTAACCCTAGTACAGCTCTCATCATCATCAGAAGCACAACTGTTTTATACTAAATTAGACTATTCATCCATCTTGCACATTATTGCCTAATTGCCTGAGCATTTCCGGTCTCTAAGGCAGAGATCTTTATGTCTCTAGCTACTGCAGTTCTGTTTAGGTGGAGATACTGGGGAAGGTACTTGACACCTTCTGAATGTAAAGCAGGTGGCCTATACCTGAACTGTATCTTTCTTTCTCCTTGTGTTTTGTTCTTTGTGTCTGGATGCAGTGAAGCTTATCAAATTAACTTCTGCAAAAAGTAGAATATAAGATAACACAGTGGCTCCAGTTTAATAAGGCAAAATGGTTGATGCACCTAAGGCACATGCACAGAATATTGTTAGGTCAGGTGTAGACTGAACTTTCACTTCCAGTTTATGAAGAATTGCTTGAAGAGAGGACTTTCACGGCCTTGGGGTAAGATTTCTACCTGGAGCCAGGAAAAAGGAAATTGAGATGAAGATATTAGTACAGACAGACACAAACCTGTTTTGTTCCTCTGGTCAGTTGGACGAAGACTAGCAGTGTCTCAAAAGTATAACCCAGAAAGGTGCTAATTTTGGCTTTCTAGATGTGGTTGAACTACAGTTTCTATCATATTTCACCACTGGATATGCTAGCTAGTTGGTTAGCAACAGCTGGAGGACCACAAATTATATATCCCTGTTAATAGCCACAAGACCAGGATGAATATTTTTCTAATCTCTCACCCACTCTTAAGAGAAGTATCAGGTATTTGGGAGCTTGACCATCACATATTCTTCACATACACACTGCTAAGGGCTATACTGGTGCTAACTGATTTGAGAAGACTGGAGTTGTGTTAAGTAGCACAAGGAAAAGACCAACTCAGTGATGGTAGCAGAAAAGGCAAATTCCCTGGAAGGAACTGTTAGCAATGACATTGAAAACAAGAAGCATGGTATACTTTCCGGTAAGTAACAGTGCAACCTTATCTGGAATTCTGTCTACAGTTCTGCTTTCTGCCTTTCAGTAAAGATACTATAGAGATGAAAGTGGGCAACTGAGCGTGTTTGCCATGCTTTCCCTGTTAGGAAAACATGGGCCAGGGTTGACTAGATGAGGATGTCTTTCAGAAACACTGGTCCCATGCCATGCATGCAGGAGTGGGGGACCTTTAGCTTGCAGAATTTTGGACTATAATGCCCACATTCCCTTACTGGTCATGATAAATGGAGTTCCTAGTAGTTGAAGTCCAAATATGTGGAGAGCAAATGTTCCCTACACCTGAACTGAGGGTATAAAGGTTAAGACCAGAAGCATTAGTCATATCTAGAGAGATGTTGATGGCTATTGCATCTGAGGTGAGATCTGAGCATAAAGTCTTCTCCTGTTCTGGTTAAAATGTACTAAGTTCTTTGACTTTCCTTCATAGGATTTGTTTTCCATTCTCTCTATCCTTCTTTGTAACCTTTTCTGAATCCCTTTCAAGTTGTCTATTTGTCTATCAGAAGTGATGGACTGACAGGGTTTTTCTCCCCAACATGCCAGGGACCAGCAGCGTATTTGTGCCTATTGGCTTTGCTGGAAACTTGCTGCAGACCAGCAGCCAGAAGCTTGCAGAGTGGCAATGGCCCACAGACCACTACTTTGAATAGTATAACTTAAAATTCTTGACATGCTATGTTCCTCCATCGTTTTGATTGATTGTTTGAGCAGCCTCTGTTTCCTACCTGCGTAGTGAGGGGATATTTCATCTGGAAGATGAAGTTTTCTGCTACCTTCAGAGCAACCTGCTGTTCCTTCTCATTGGCTTTGAGGCCTGCTCAAGAAAAAGGAAGAAACAGAACAGGTCAGAAATACTATAGTTTTGTTTAATTCTGGGCAAGCAGAGTTAGTTCTTTCTGGAGGAAAACTAGTATCCACAGTACAAATGACAGCAAACTCCTAAAGTCTGAATCTTTGAGGTCAGCTTTGTATTTATACCTTCACGTGGTCACCAGAGACTAGGAATTGCATGCAGGCCAGTATAAACTGGCATAGGGAATGGAAAGCATTCTATGCTTCCCCTATGCACACCACTGACACTAGATTGGTCAGCAGAATAGGGAAGTAAGTATCCACATCCTGAAATGCAATAGGTTGTGGTCAAGGGATGGAACTTTCCATATTTCCTCTGCCAGGTCCCAGCAATCCAGTAAATAGTTGGGTTTTGTAGGCTAATAACCTCTGTGGATTGATTTGCAAGCAGATCTAAATGATGAAACACATGAAAATTTGTGAGAGCCCATGCATGAAATTACTTTTGGCCATATGGATGAAGTGAATAGCAGATGGAGAATTTGTGTACGTACATGTTATACGCATGGACATCACATTCCAATGAACAAAACACAAGTGTATTCACTAGGAACAGCCTGTAGATCTGTTGCCACAAGGGCAGTAAATCCACTCTGCATTTTACCATCATTCCTTCTGCAGCTGTGCTGAGTTGCAATAGAGCTTTGCTGGTTCTTATGGTTGCCAGGTATCCCTTATTAGAAGAGGTGGCCCTTATTTGAGGAAAACTTTTCCTTTTATATAGACTGAAAAAGATGCTCCCCAAATCCCATATTTTTGGGTGTGGGCCCTTCATAAAGATAGAACTCTGCCCATCGCATCATTGATGAATGTTGACAATATGTTAATTTTAGAGAGAAATACATAGCTAGGTTAACTGAAATCAATACTTGCATTTGTTATTTAGGTAGCACACAAACTTGTTAATAGCTACTTCCAGATTGTCAACTCTGCATGTCATGAATTTCAAATGTCCCTTACAATTATTTTGAAAACATGGCAACACTACTGGCACTTGACCTTCTTTGCACTGGTAGAGCTCCATTTCAACTGGAAGTAGATGCAGGAAGCATGAAAAAAAAATTCAGAGTAGATTCACCGCCCCCGTGGCCACAGATCCACCAGCTGCCCCAAATGCAGGAGCTTGCTCTGATCCAGTCCTAGATTTTTGCAAAGCTGTCTAAACGTGTGTGATGCATGAATTCTGGAGGGAAGTAGTTATATTAGTATAGTCCCTGCTTGCTTGCAATATTTGGCATCTCAAGTCAGTGAATTTCAGGAGTCTGGGCTGGGAGTGGAACAGCTTCAGAGCAGGAGAGACTAGAACAGGGAGGAGAATCAGGAGACCCTCCAAATGTTGTTCAATGACAACTCCCAGCTTCACTATGTTGACTAGGGGTGCTAGGACTTGCAGTGGAATAACATCTGAAGAGCCACATGACTTCCATGCCTGCACTAGAGACATTGGTTTCTAGCTATAGCAAAAGTCTCGTTCAAAATATAAAACATCACATGAGCACAAATCCACAGCTTTTTCAGTGCAAGAGTCACATAAGAACAGAGGAAATTGCTTTAAACTAGGTCAGGCTATTTGTCCTTCCAGATGTATATTATAGATTCTGACTAGACCGTGGAAAATTTACAGTTTTGGACTCTGTTCCCAGAATACCTCAACTAGGCGGGGAAATTCTGGAAATCATAGTCCTCTCTCACAAAAATTACCAGAATCCTATAATACCTTTTATTTAACATAACAAGTATAGCTTATTAGCAGAGGTGCTAAGAAACCCTGTTAGTGAATTGCAAAGAGGTGTGTAAGGATACTGGCAAGAGTGCCCAATGAGCATTGGGACCAGGCACTTTGCTGGCTCTGTTACATAGTAATGTGACATAGTAATGTAACAGCAGCCCTATACCGGATATGGACAGTGCAAAACTGACCAATTCTAATTCCCACATATGTAAGTCCCTCACAAAGATGTAATTCCCGTACAGATTCCAGCCAATGTTTTCAATTATGACTAGCAGCCTCAGGCAGATGTTACTGCAGTCTAAGCCTACCCGGAGATAGCACCCGATATCCTTTTGATATCAATAATTCGGCTTTACCCTGTCACCCCGCTCCATGTGTTTGCGAAGCCACCGGACAAGCACGCAAACAGGCACGGCCGATAATTGCTGAACATTCCATTCCCCACCCAGGCAGGCCAGACACAGCCGGTTCGTCGCTTCAGGGACCTCTCCGGCAAACACCTCCTTACATATGTGTAATACTAACAAAGGCTTCCTGCCCCGAGCAGGCTACGGGACAAAGGCTGTGCTGTCCTCTGGCAACCGCTGCACATTTGCATACTAGCCACACTATTGTTAATTCGGCTCTGATTCCATCATGCAAAGTGTGACCTTTCCAAGACATTGTCTCGCACCCAAAACTCATTGTTTTCCCCGAGTAAGGCATAGCCTGCAGTCCCAATTCACCCTATAAAAACCCCTGATTCCAAGACCTTCCTCAGATCGCCCCTGGGTTTCAACCTGTCTTGCTGCTGCTTTGCTTGTCGAGCTCTCCTCAGCTAATTGAGCTGAGTTTCTTCTCTGCACCCCCGGCTTCTTTCCCAAGGTCCAGGACGACGAGACAGGTGTCATATCACCCATTTTCCTCTGAAAGTCCCTATCCTTAATTCAGCCTCTAATTTCTTAGTTAGTTGTGTGACTGTGATGTCTTTGACATTTGTTTGTATTCAATAAAACATCATTTTTATTACTCTAAACCCATCTGGCTGCTTGACTGACCTGACCCCGTAGACCAGTGGTTCTCAACCTGTGGGTCCCCAGATGTTCGTGGACTTCAGCTCCCAGAAGCCCTGAGCATTGACCATAGTGGCTGGGGCTTCTGGGAACTGAAGTCCACGAACATCTGGGGACCCACAGGTTGAGAACCACTGCCGTAGACTCTGGGTTGCAAGATCCCATTAAGTTACCCTGCCTCTCGCTAGCTTAAGTGAGTGCTCCAGCTAATTTCCCCCAAAATTGTGTTTGGTTGTTTGGTTACTTAGGTGTCCCTCCTGGGACCCCCAGTAAACAGGGTAACACAGAGATCTTGGTACTGCTTCTTTCTAACTGAAAGCACAGGGACTGAACCTGGTTAGCCAGGATGCAAAGCGTCTATTTTACCACTGAGTTACAGTATTTCCCCTTAAGGTGAAACCAGCTCTTCTATAATTTGACAATCTTCTGTACTTTAGAAGACAAAAATGTAGGATGAATTGATGCAAAACATGTCTATTTTGGTTTCGCCTTAGGAGAATCAGTTCAGAACTTTCGAGTTAATATAAGCACATATCTGGATTTTATTTCAAAAACAGTAGTCATTCTTGCATATTGATAGGATTGTGGGAGTTGGGACTAAGAATTTGTTGCAGTGTTAAGTTTTTTTTTTTTCATCATTACAGATTGTGTGTGGGAGCAGTTTCATATGAATGAATCCTCCTGCATATAAAAGGAAAAAACCTCTGCCACACACACATACACACAAAAGCCTATCAGGGAGAAGACTAGGATCAAACCTTTCTCTCTGACATACCAACTTTCTTCATTCAAGGAAATTATTATTTTTTAGATAGAGGAACACTCCGCCCTCTATTCCAATTGCCTATTTTCAAAGAGAAAGCTGTCCCATACCCATATCTCTCAGATGTTTTGATTTGACAGGGACAATGCCTATTATCCTACCTGTTCAGCTGCTTTTAAAATATCCCAGTTTCTCCTTCCTCTTCCACTTTTACCCCTTTGTCCTCAGCTTACTTCAAGACTGAAAATGGAGCTCAACGTGCAAAAATAGTAAAGGAGAAAAGAGAGGAGGAGATGGAATCTTGTCCTTCCTTGCAGAGTCAGGAAAAAGCAAACTGTTGCAGACTCTGCTAACTTGTTTGTTCTTCCTCATCAATAACTTTTGCCATCTTGACCACACACTGATGCTGCTTGGCTGCACATATAAAAAGAGAATGTCTTGTGGCATCTTTAAGACTTACCCATTTTATTTCAATGTATGTTTTCATGGACTATAGCCTACTTCTTCAGAGGCAACATCCAATGCATCTGACGAAACCATACCTAGTCCCCAAAAACTTATGCTGAAATAAATTGGTCAGACTTAAAAGTGAGCTCTTTTTTTTCTAACTTCCTGATTTTCTAACAGTCTAACTTTCTCCTTTCTCTTTTTCTACATTCCAATAATTTCCACAATTTTATCCAACACAGTTTACCTTTCCAAACAAAGATCTTGCCACACTGGCCATTGTCCAAGATGAAACAGTCATCTGTGATGAGCTGGTCCTGGCAGAACGGACTGGACTCAGACACCTTAGTTAGGCTCATTTTCCCAGTCATATCTGAGACCTGAGCATTGAGAAAGAAAGACAAGCAAGCTCCTTTTCAAGTTAATGTATATAAGATCCATGGCATTCAGGTGTGGGCAGATTTCAGAATTGTGGGAAACTAATAGTGTATTTAGTAGACTCCTCAGGTCCATCAACCAGAATTGGGTACAGGTAGCAAACTGTGTATTCAGTTAAAGTTTGATATAAAATGGTGGCTTGGGACTTCCAGTTCCCTGTGTCATTTGCCAAATGCACAGCTATCACCTGCGTAGTGAGATTAGAAAAATTACTTTTGGGGATTTTAGCCCCCAGAATTCTTCAGTCAGCATGGCCACTGATTCAATAGTACATTTGAGTTACTACAGGCTAAGGATTCTAACAGCTTAGTTTAGGGAAAATATGGGGAATCTCTGGTCTTCCAATATGTTTTGGACTATACTTCCCATAGTCCTTTCTCATTAGGCTTGCTGGCTGGGTATTCTGGGAAACATCTCAGTATTTATCCTAAATACTTCTTCCTGCTTCACCTAACATGGCAGCGAAGTTTTATTTATTTAGAGCCTGCATACCCCATATTTCCTTTGTTTAGCCATAAAGGCTCCCAGAGTGTCTTTCAAATTGTCATTTTGACAATTAACATGGATTTGACTGTATAGATCTGACTGTAAGCCAAGAAGCAATGACAAACAAAGTATTTTCCATTTTTCAAATTATTGACAAAGCCATGGGGAAAGAAATTGAGATATGGTGACAACCCTACTTAAAAATTGATTACACATCTTCATTTGGGTAGCAGGTACAGATCTGATGGGCCCATTGTAAGAAGAGGTAAGGAAACTGCAAGAATGGGCAAAGAAAAATGTTGAAGAACACAGGAGAATCTTTTGACCTTCTAGATTTTATTGAATTGTAGCTTCAACAGCCCTAATTAGCATAGCCAACAGATAAGATTATGTGTGTTGCATCCATCTGAAAGGCCACAAATTACCTGCCATTGGATTATGACAGTGGACTAAAGCATGATCCATATGAAAAAGGACTAAATCATTTAGGGCTTATTAGGGAATGTAAATCTATACTTGCCTACTCAGAAGGCTATTCAGTCCAATGGAGCTAACTTTCACTTTGATGTGTACAATATTGCATCCTAAGTAGTGATGAGTGGGACAGAGAATTGAGAAATGATGGAAGAATTACAAAACTATTATAAGAGAGGGTAAAGTTGCTTGATCTTTTCCCCCTTTCTACTTCTTGTCAACTACTGAAACAGACTGATGGTAGATTCAAGACATACTACCTCAACCAGGCAAGTATGACTTTACGGAATTTGTAGGGGACAAAAAGAAGAGTTGAGCCACTGTGGTATAGTGGTTTGAATGTTGGACTAGCACTCTTGTGAAGTCAGGGCTCAAATCCCTGCTCAGCAGAAGCCCGCTAGGTGAGACCTTGGGCAAGTGACACTTTCTCAGCCTCAGAGAAAAGCTATGGCAAATCCCCTCTGAATAACACTTGCCAAGAAAACCTTGTGATAGGTTTGCCTTGGGTCTCTGTAAGTTGGAAATGATTTGAAGACACACAACAAGAAAAAGAAAAGAGGGTAATATACTGGGAAAGCATTAAACTCAGAACTTGGAAATGTGACTTTTTTGCATTATAACTCCAGGATCCCCAAACTGCATAGGCACTGGAGATTCTGGGAGTTGTAATCAAAAAAGAAACTTCTCCAAGTTGTGTTCAAACTTGAAGCCAGCCTTGTCCATCAGTGTCCCTCACATGCCTTGTACAGCACAGCTGCCGCTGCATTCTTCTGATCAGCAACAACATCTTCTTCAGGACTTCCCTCTTTCAGAGGTGGCTTAGGACCCAGCACCTAGGAAAAATAATATATAATACTGATCACTGGAATTTTCTTGTAATAGGTACCTTGGAATCCTAACTCTTCGTACCTCCCAGGCTTTAATATCCACCCTATTCAAATTTGATGCTAGTGGTGCAGTCATGTTTGGCCCCAAGGCATTGTGTGACCTGAGACAGACTAAGAGAAGGGAGAATATCACTCAAACATCTCACCTCCTCTCTAAAGTAAACATATATTAATAACAAATCAAGTTGTTAACAACTTGATATGCTTCCATGTCTCCCACAATCCACTTCTTGAGGCAGTTGCCTCTCCAGCCATGGGTAAAGACCTTCTGGAAAATCATTTCCACAGAGACAAGGTTACTGCCCCTGTTATTCTAGTCTTTCATTATACAAAGCTGTCCAGGTACATAGTGTCATACAGGTACATTGTATTCTGCCCAAAATACACATCTGTGAAGAGACCCTGTAGTAGATCACAAGCATTGTAACTAGAGGGTCTCCAACTAATACCACTTCCTAAGATCTTGGACAGCAGCTATAGTCCAAAATTTACCCACATTACTCTGACTGAGAGTAATGTGGGTAACTTTTGGACTATAGCTGCAGTTAGCCATAGTCAGCATAGCCAATGGTGAGCAAACATGAGAGCTGGTAGTGTTGAAAAACCCGCCAGGGGCATTACCATCAATAGGAAAAACATCACAGCCAACACGAGGCAGCAGGCTAACAGTCTTTATTGCGGGCAATAGATCAAGCAGCAGACTATTAAGTTACAGCGCAGCGAGCCAGCTCCTCGTCCAGAGCAGAAAGGAAAGGAAACAAGAAAAAGGCACAGCCTGTTCAAAAGCCGTGTTTTTAAGTATACATATTCAATAACAAGGCCATAACAAATTAACCATAACAATGTTGCGGCTACAGGCAGCAGAAGACCTTGAATACGTTTAGGTTTCACATGGGAAGCATTCACAGAAAGCTAGACTAAACAACTACAAGCAGCTTTGCGTTCTCACCCTCTAGTGGTGGGAAAATATGAAGCCAGGAGTAACAACAGGTCCCATCATGCTTCTCAACCTGTGACAGGTAGCCCAACAACATTTGGATAACAATATATTGTCCAACTCTGCAGTACAGTACAATTACTCTCCCTGTGGCTCACTGGCTATGAAGGCCATCATTGAAGCTGTAGTCATCAGGTGATAAGAACAATCTTCCCTAGCTGCTCCTCCAAATATTTTCAGCTACAGCTCCTGGTATTCCTAATTACTAGCCTGTAATAGGCTCTGGCCCTGTTTCCTGTTCTTGAGTCAAAGAGTAACTCTCTGAATAACTTCCAGATGTTAATCTAACTGCTATCACCCAATAATTGACCTCTGCAGGATTTAATTTGCACTTTTCCTCCTACCTCTGACTCTGCAGAAGTTTTCCCTCCCCACTTCTGTAGGAGATTATAATCTCCTATATCTGTGTACACATATACCCCAAGCAAAAGCACATGAAGAAAGTGGGGAAAAGAGATCTTTTAATGTAAGTTTTTATTCTAAGCAAGCGATTTTACATTAGCAGAAGGGTGTGTACATGAAGACACTTTCCTTTTAGTGACATTTAGGGGTAGTTACAATGTTATAAAGCAGTCTAAGTCATATTCAGTCCAGGCTAGAAAAAAACATACTCTACTCATGATACGGATAGTGTTCCTGGTCTTTGGATGTTCATGGGCAGCTGGGAAGCTTCCCATGTTCATGGGAAGGTGTTCATGGGAAGGATGAGGTAGGCAGCAACTCCCCTACCTCTCCATCAGTCTCAAGTCTCCCCAGTCTCAAGATTCTCACTTGTGCTGGCATGTGTTTTTATAACCTCTCATCTTGGAAGCATCTCTAACCTTCCACAATTCTCCCCAAACTGGTCATCCTAATTGTGCACTGTATGATATCTGTACCTCCTATGTGATGCTGACAGCCAATAAATGTAACCTAACTCATTAGAGCCCATTATCACATGGTCATGTTAGATTGTCAAAACATTAAAGGACATGAGGTTGGAGAAAACTGGGTTAGAGATTCTCAGTGTCCATCCTGTGCATACCTTCTTAATTCCTTCCATAAAAATGTTTAGAATTGAAATATCCCTCCCATCATATCTCTTCTTCATATCTCTTCAATTGCAGGTTCCTCTGTATATTTTTCCTTTCCAAATATTTATGTATTTGTCATGGCCCTCTCAAGGTGGATCAAAAGCATAAATAAAAGTATAAAAGCAAAACACCTCCTTACAAAAGGAAGTCAAAAGCAGTTTAGATAATATTTTTGTGACTACTTCCAGTGGCTGCAGTGAGGAATTTGGCGATCTCCCTTCAGACCTGCGGGAAAGATTGCCGCCTCAAAAGGCTGGAAACCCACTATTCTAAAAATAGTGGGGCAAGTACCCTCTTGGGAGAGAGGGTCCAGAGGTGCTTGGAGGGACCAATTTCTCAGTGTGGGTGTCAGGAAAAATTCCAAGAGAATGCGACACGGAAAATGCCGAAGTGGTCTGGCAAGCTGACCATTACCTTTGGAAGGCTCCGTTTAAGGAGGAATTCTTGCCACCACTTTTAAAGATTGCTCGAGAGGAATTTTGTCAATCGTTTTTGTGTTTAGAGTTTGGTAAAGAATACCCAACACAAGAAACACTCTACATTGGACTTGAAAATTTAATATTGTAAGGCGCCCTTTGAGGAAGAAAAGGGAGTAGCTGTGGGTAAATCACTTCAAGGTTTTTCCTATTTAACAAGTGTGGAGGGGTGGGGCGGTAAAGAAAAACAGCGTCAAAGGAATCAGCTTGAGACTCAAGGCTTCATATGGATACACACCCCGCAGTCGTTTTGGAAGGAGTGGTGAGCAACAGGCAAGTAAAATGGTTGAATATATGTTTTAAGTTTGCTTTGAACTGTTAAACATCTAATGTATGAACCTTAAATAAACATCGGAGCTGTGGAATATTGGAACATTGGATATATTGGAAAACAGTGAGGAAGCGACAGAGTGAATAAAGAAAAAAAAAGTGGTGGAAAAGAAAGGGCAAGTGGAATTGTTTTTGAACTTTGTAACATAAACTGTAGAAGCTTGAAATCAGTAATAGAAATGAAAGAAAAGGAAAGAAAAGAAAATCCAAAACAATTGACGGACTCTACAAAAGACTCAAGTTAAAAATTGGGGAATAGATGAATTTATTGCATTTAGAAAAATGGATTATTTAAATTAAGAGAGAGACAGTGATAATTAAAAGTTATAAAGGAAAGCAAAATTCTGTTCAAGATTAGAGGAATTGTTTTGTTCCTTTACCTTCTGTTTTTTTTTCTCATCTGTTATTAGAGAAGTATTGTATTCACTCTTTTTCTTTTTTTCTTTTCTTTTTTGTTACTTGTCATATGATATTGTTGCTGCGAGAGAGAAGCCCTATCCTGAGGTCTACAATTTTTAATATTAAAATACAGCTCTGTAGCCCAAAGAGGTCCCCCGAAAGGGCATGTAGGCAGGCACAGCCGAAAGACCAACCACAGGGTCAGACCAGTAAAATTCCCGTCATGAAGTCCCAGGAAAACCTCAAGAAAAACAAACCCACAATAAACAAAAGGTCCTCAGCCCCGAGATGCTGTCTTGAGAGGATTAATATGTGTGCCTTGAGCTAAGCAAATATCCCATCAGGCGGGGACCCAGAATTTACATCACAACACCTCCAAAAATCTGAAAGCTTTGGCAACATCCAATATTCCTATCACACAAAGGAAATTGAGCTTTGTGCCCACTGCAACTCCCATTGTTCTCCCCAGGAAAGGATTAGCCCTCCAGGTACTTTATACCTTATAGCCCTCCAGGTACTTTATACTTTATAGCCCTCTATAAAAAGTCCTGGCTTTTGAGTGTTTCTTCAGATTGCTCCCGGTCACCTCATCCGACCGTCGCTTCATTTGTTGAGCAATCCTCTCAGCCCTCTCCATGCTAAATCCCACTTCTTGGCTGCTTTCTCAGACCCAGACTTCAGGACAAGGTGCAGTATTACCCCAACAACACCCCTTCAATACTCCCTCTGTCCAATTTCCTCTCTTTTTCTTCTTAATAGTTCTTGGGAGTGTGTGTGCGAGAGTGCGTTGGTGCGTGAGACTCACATTTAATAAAATCATTTATTGGACAATTTGTTTGGTCTTTGGCTTCGCCTGACCCCATAAAAACTGGATAAAAAGACCCCGCTAGGTTACCCTGCCTCTTGCAGTGCTATTGTTGGTGCTCTGGCTAGTTTCCATTCCCCATCACATGGAGCACATTGAGGTGTCCCCCAAGGGACCCCAGAAATCAGGGTAACAATATCTGCTATATGATATTCACTGAAAAGTCATCATTGTGTCATAAAAAATACTAATTGTGAAATTTCATAGGATTATTGGATATTAACTGTAAAAACTTATAGGATTATTGATTAGATTTGATAATTAATAATTTGATAAATTTGATAATTGATTAATGAAGTAAATTAATTAATTAGTATTAAGGGAATGTATTTATCTATATATGTTATTGATATATAGAAGGAGCAGAAATTGAAGTATATTGGGTGATAGATTGACTAATTAGATTATATTGGAAAAGAAAAATAATTTTGAGATGAATTGGAGATAAATATAAGAAGACATAAGAAATTTTGGGTTAGATTATAGTTTGTTTTAGCTTCAGTGTTTAAAGAAAAAAAGACTTAAAGGAGATAATATCTAAATTTAATAAATTAAATCTACAAATATTAAAAATATTAAAAATATAAATATAACAGATTATAGGCTATTATAGCAATATAAATGATGAATTAATATGTGATAGTTGGTCAAAGATATATTGTATGAGCAGCATTGTGGGTATAGTGAAAAATATTAGATAGAGTTAGCTTGATTGTGATCAGTTCTATCTTCTCTGCTCTCTTCTCTTTTATCTTTTGCTTGATTGATTGATATCAAATTAATTTGGAATACCTGATCTGACTGGATTATATTTCCTTAGATATCTTGATAAGCCAGTCAATTTGAAACATCAGATCTGGTTAATGGATTAATCAAATTGGATAAAGATATTGGGAAATAGTATACAACAAAATATTGATAAGTAAATTTAAATTATTGGTAATTATTAAAGGGAAAAAAATAAGAGGGGAAAAAAGAGTTTCAAGAAAAAGGAATTAAAATAAAAATAATAAACAAATAAACAAAAAAGAGTCAATTGATTATAAGGATAGCATCAGGAACAAGAAAAACAGTATTATTGCTACAACAATTACAAAAACAAAGAAGAATAAGCAAAAGTAATGGAATTTGAAGTATCAATATTAGAAGAAATGAGAAGGCTAAGAGAGGACTTTAAAAAAGAAATTAAGAAAATATCTAACGATATCATGGATATGAAACAAGAAATGGAAAATGTTGGACAAAAACTGGAGAATATAACAAAAGACATGAAGATATTGAAGAGA
>CAOKZL010004527.1:0-26183 GCA_948472985.1 Iguana delicatissima
CAATCAAAGAGACAATAAAATGGGTACGGAATATAAGACATCAGATAAAAATTGAGAAATGGACTAAAGCATGGAAGGAGGATATAAAAGTCACACCCAGCATGAATCTGAGAGAAAATTTCTTTAAAATGTTATATAGGTGGCACATGACACCACTGAAAATGAAAAAGATTTTGCACATGGGAAGTGTGCTGGAAGTGTGATTGTGAAATAGGATCATATTACCATATGTGGTGGACATGTAAACAAGCAAGCATGTTCTGGTGAAAAATACACAATCATATTTAAGATATTTTAAAGATAAAATATGAGATGACGCCCAAGCTATATTTATTGAATATGGTCACTGACCTTAAGGATTGAAAGAAACACAAAGAGATTTTGTTATACTTGATCACGGCTGTCAGATTGTGTTTTGTACAGCATTGGAAGGACGGGGAAACTCCATCCATGGAGGAATGGCAAGTCAAGATTACTGACATGATGGAAATAGATAAATTATTGTGCCTGTTAAATATAAGATGATCCAACAAACAGAAAGAGAATGGAAACGGATAACAGACTGGATAAAGAAAAGATAGATAAAGGGATAAGATAGATGCAGAGATAAAAGATGATATAGACCAAAAACAAGGTAAGAAATTAAAATATTTGATGTATAGATATATATCATATATAGATATGATGTATAGATATGATATATTGATAAATATAATTATTTTTAGTAATGATAGTTAATAAATGTACAGACTAGAAATGAATATTATGGGAATTGGACAACGAGAACACTAGGAACAAGATGTAACTTTGGGGAAACACAATCTTAAGGAATGTTGAGGGGGAATACAAGCAAAGAACGAGAACATGTGGGAAAATGAAGAAATGTAATTTTCACGGATGATGTAATTTTAATAAAAATATTTAAAAAAAAGCAAAAAACAAAAATGGCAACAGGTACAAACAATGCAACAAACTACTGCCATAAGCAGTTAGTTCTCAAAGGCTCATGGAAATCATAAAAAGTATTCACCAGCCTCTGCAAGGATACCATACATGGAGTTGATCTAACCTCTTCATGAACAAATACTTTTGGATTTAATTACTGTAAAGAATGACAGTCTGGCAGCACATGCTTTTGTGTAGGCTCAGAAAATGAAAGTGAAACAAAGCTGAGTGAAAAACCATATTATTCTTTAAGATTCCCTTGAGAAGTTGGAGGAAAGTTTCTTCCTTTTAACCTTCTGTTTGTATTTACTCTGATATTAAGGATCTCTGTGGATCCTCGTTGTGTTTAGAAAAACATAAGATGAAAGAGAAATGTACTCCCCATCTCTCTCCAGCTTTCCAGCTTCTACTGCTATTCCCTCACTCCCAGCAGCAAACCAAAACAATTCACTAAGCAGCTTTGCTACAGCATCACTTCTCATTGTCCTCTTGACTCATTCTATCTTGGGAACAGTCTTGAGCAGTTAACCAGTAGATTGCCCTTTTCTTTACTGTCTTCATTCCTAGAAGCTCTGACCTTGTCTTTGTTGGTCCACCTAAATACTACACCAGGACACTCTGCTGCCTATACTTTGACTCACTGGGGGCTAATGCCTCCATTGTCAAGGAGGAATTGAATTCACTCTGGTTTTAGTCTAAAGGAGCTATACAAGATAATGAACCCTAATCCCAAAATAGGTTCACACCTTGGACAGCTTTTTTTTTAAAAAAAATCAAACAAACAAAACTTCAAACAAAAATAGAGAAACACACAGTTAAAAACACTCATTTAAAGCTATATCAAATATTTTTCTTTTTTCCCAGAAATTCCTGTGAGGGTGGTTGCTGTGTGACTTCAAGTCAATTTGGACTTATGGCAACCCTAAGATGAACCTATCATGGGGTTTGGGAGGCTGAGACAGTGTGATGTGGGTATTATGTCACCCAGTGGGTTTTCACGGCTGATTGGGAAATTGAACCCTGGACTCTAGCACCATACTCTGATGTTCAGACAACTACACCATGATGGGTCTTGAGAGAGGGATAGGTAAATGAAGATGCCTACAAAATAATTTGAATGAGAAGAAGAAATTTGTAGAATTTTCACTGAGGGCAGGGTTCTGTGCTTACCTTATTAAATATACAAAGTAACTAACTGATTTCTTTCTTTCTTCCTTTTTTCACTTTTTAGTTTACTTTTAAAACATCTCATGTATGCAGCACAAACATTTGCTCCATCATTTGCATCAATGGTGTCTATACTGACTGTAGCAGCTCTTCAGAATTTTAGTCAGAGATCTTTCCCAGCCTTGCCTGGAGATGAGAGGAATTGCATCCGAGATGTTCTTCAGTTCCACAGGAGTTCAGGTTAACTGAATTATAGCCTTTCCTCACTCTGGCCTGTCTTCCACTGTTTGGCTGATTTAAGTTTGGCTGACAATGTCCAGATCCTACCTCCAGGCCCAATCCAGATGAGCAGACTGCTGGGAAACATGGTAGCTGTGCCTCTCCATGCAGTCCTTCATGCTTCATGCCTGAATCACATATTAAGAGCCACATCATTGGTATTGTAACTTTTAATGTGGATTTCCTCCATTGATTGCACATTTATCCATCTATGAGCAACCATCCAGAACTTTTCTTTTCCTTTTTGGTCTATTGTAATTACCCAATCCTAAAGAAATGAAGCACTAAACATAAAAATAGGGAAAGAGAGAGAGAGATGGAGGGAGAAACATTGGGGTTTAACAAATAATCAAAAGGGTGATGAATTGTATGTGACAGCTAAGATTGTGTGTGTGTACTGTGGCCATGCTCAAGGGATAATGTTATGACATGAAATCATATTGTTGTAGACTGGTAGTAGGTAAGACAGTTAATCTGTAAAGGGGAAAGGCACTTCATAGGGAAGAAAAAGTCTTGCCAACTCACCCAAGGATTTGGTATCTTGACTATTTTTTTTCATTTGTTAACATCATGCCATATTACACCATCTTTTCTATCTTCTTGAAACAAAATATTGAATGTGATAATTTTGAATATACATTCTCAGAATATTTCAGAGTAATTTGGTCTTTTTTTCCCTTTCAAAA
Source organism: Iguana delicatissima (assembly GCA_948472985.1). Lineage (NCBI taxonomy): Eukaryota > Metazoa > Chordata > Lepidosauria > Squamata > Iguanidae > Iguana > Iguana delicatissima. Next base: position 3,078 of record CAOKZL010004527.1, read on the forward strand.
CATTTACATAATTGTTTGGATTTAAATAACTAACTCACACTGTCTTGTTTTGTTTTGGTTCGTTTACACACTACTTTTATCCTAAACTAGACTCTGGATGGCTCACAAATGAAAGAGTAAGGATAAAAGTACAATGAAACAGATTACAATATTAAAACACATTTCAATTAAAAGCAATTTAAAGGAATATCAAGAAACAACACTCCCCCATCAGAAGAACCTCCTGCAAAAACAAACAAACAAGCCCCAATGTATTATTGAAAGTGTGCTTAAATAAAAATGTTGTTTGTTCAGTTGTGAAAGGATAATCCAATTCAGCCAGTTCAGCAGTCACTGAGAAAGTCTATCCAATGTGATTCTGAAAGTAAGCTGAACACAGACTGACTCATTTGGGAAAATGCAAACCTTCTGATAGCCTAGACCCAGGCTTAAAATCAATGAGGTTTAAATTAATTGTGGTTGGCTTGTTTTAAGTGGAATCTAACTGCAATTCATTTAGTTTATATATAGTCTGATATGTTTTTTGTTCAACGTATAATAGAAATCCTGTGGAACTGTGTCATCTGAATGCATACTAAAGCTACCATCCTCATACTTAGTTTGATGCCCTTGAATCACACAGATAAATACTGATTTGTGTTATTATGGCAGAATATCATAATAACTTGGACCTTAGATTAAATTTAAGCAGCTTTACTATCTCCACACATCCCCAGTGTAACAATTATGGAACTAGGATACGTATCATAAAAAGTTCTTGGGTGGTCAAAACTAAATCTCGTTAGTATCTCATATAGTTTGGCTGGATTATATGGCAAATGTATACCAGAATCAGACTCTCTAGATGGCTACTGTTGCTGAAATTTGCATTAAAAGTATGTTATGGCTGAATGTCTTAAGGAATTGAGTACAATTCCACATATGAAGACAATTCCTTCATCACATCTATATGGCAGATAATACATTGACATAAAGTTGAACTGCACCTGGATCTTATAAACTGATTGGTCTCTGAGTTAAACCACTAGGGAAGCAATAGCATCTTCCTTCTTACAGCTGAGCAGGAAGCTGAGTCATGGAATGGTGAGAATCAGTCCAGTTGATGTTAGAGAAATGAAATATTACCAGGATCTTGGAAAGATGGAACTATAGTATGATCTTGTATAAGAACTTTTACTATAGTCTATGCTCAGCTCAGAGACTACTTGAACATCAAACCCCATATTGTCTACTATGTATGGCAGTAGCACTTTGAGACTTTTCATATTGCCTGAAATTAATGCCTCACCATCTTTAAGTATGGAATGTCAGGGATTAAAACTGAGACCTTCTAGACCTATAACATATGCTCCATCACTAATCCCTTAACTAAGAAGAGACAGGCATCTTCATAGAGAGCTCAAGAACTGAACTTTGTTTTGAATACGTACAGTACTTAATGAAATCCCAGTCAATACATTGCTATTACAAAATTACACAGCTGAAAGTTATTGTGGGTTAATGTTTACTGTTATTTGATAAGAAAAATATCCTGGAAAACTTTCCCAGCAGATTTTCCAGATCTAAAAAAGAAATCTGATCATATACATAAATGTTAATTTTATGTTTTAAAGATGTGTTTGCTGCCGTCCTTGTTACTGAAATAGATTCTGTTATTTAGTTAGGTACACTGCTGTCCTTGGTACTGAAAGCAATCTTTTCTTCATAGCAAGGCTGAGAAATACATGACCATCTAGATCAGTGGTTCTGAACCTGTGGGTCCCCAGATGTTTTTGGACTTCAGCTCCCAGAAGCCTTGAGCATTGACCATAGTAGCTGGGGCTTCTGGGAGCTGAAGTCCACAAACATCTGGGGACCCACAGGTTGAGAACCACTGCTCTAGATGTTGATAGACAGTGATTTCCATCTGCCTCACTTCAAATGTTGAATGGACAGGAGAAATGGGAGTTGTAGTCCAACAGCAGGAAGGCCACATATCCACCATCCTTTCTCTTACAGAATCAAATAGTTTAAACTGAGTGCTACTCCAAGTGATGATCCATCGACCAATGCCAATCTGTAGGCTATTGGCTGTTGGCCTGTGGTAAGTCTCCAGGAAAGAAAGAAATAGCTGTAATCAATGTGTACAAATATAGTAGCACTCCCTGACACACTGGGTAGTGGGAAAAACTCTGCCAGTCCCTCACATCAGATAGCTTAAGAAGCACTACGTGAATTTTATACATGAAACATGGCAAGTGAGCATCTCAAATATGATTCTGTGTTTACAGAACTGAGGCTTAAATTGTAAAGTGTTGTAGCAGCTTCATGCCTTTTAAAACAGATTTTGCCATGCATAGATATGAATGGGATAAACAAAATGTTATTCAGATATTAAGCTCATAGAGTAATAGATAGAAATATATTTTTCATATGTTCAGATGATCGGGTTTGATCCTGAGTTTTGAGTTTAATTTTAGACTTGGAAAAGGAACTCAGCTACTTTCAGTAATGAATATGACTTATTTATGCCATTTTTTCTTTGCCATGTATAGAGGATGACAAAGCAACAAAATTCCCTAAGAAAATGCTGAATGGACATATTTAACTGGTGTACATATGTTATGTGCATGCAATGCATTTTAATTGCTTATATATCAGACAAAATTTTCAAGAATAAAACTACTACCAGTCAGTTTTCCAACATCTCATTGCAGTGCATATGTAGACTTTAAGAAGAATGATCCTGACGAGGCTGTCCAACGGGGTACTGTATAGCTGTGCTGATCTCTCAGGAGAGGAAAACTTCAGGAATGGAAAGGGGCTAAAAATGGGAGTGAAGTGGGTCTCCCCCACCCCATCATATTGGAGAGTTCTACTCAAACGGAAGAGAACAGGTGGTAAGTTTGGGAACTGGAGTGTAGAGCCTGGAATGAATAGGGAATAGGAAATATTTTGGTCCCCACAGAATACTAATGTGATGGTTGAAAATATGTTGACAAAGATTATGAAGGGCATGAGTAAACGTAAAAAGGCCTGCACTGGTATCTGAGAGGTGAAGACAATCACCCTGAAAGGGGGCTGTATATGTGAGTGCTGCGAAGTTAAAGAATCCACTTCCCATTGTACTTACCAGAAAGGTTTCAGAAGAAAGGAAAGAAGACACCTTTTTCCTCTTTCATGCTTTCCTCTCGTTGCCTGCTATGTAGCTGTTAACATAGAGTAGAACGGTTCATTTTTTAATCATAACTGACCAACATTCACAGAATTCAAATGTGTAAGAAAGCAAAACCAAAAGATTTGCTCACTTCTATGAATTGGTCAGGTTTGAGCTTATCCTGGAGTTCGTAGCCCCTTATTGCAATAGAGTACAGCAGAGAAACTTTTTTGTGTCTTTAGTGATAAGAAGCTCTGAAATAACTTACACCCCTCTATTTGTTTCTGTTCTAGAAGTAGCAAATGTACCTGGTCCATGGGCCTATTTCCTGCCTTAGGATTCCTAATTTCCTGTGTTAGGATTCCTGTCCTAGGAAATTACCTAGACTTTCGAAAATATCAAAATGCATCATAATACAACATAAAAAATCAAGAAGAAGCTGTCAATCTATTCTTGGTTTTGAAAAAAAAATGTTAACCACTCAGGGGGCTCCTGAAACCTATTTACAGGGGAGTTGTGAGATCCTGGAAGCATCCATGAAAGGCTTTTTTAATTTGGCCTAGAAGTTCAAAGAGTCCAAAGGGCCACAGGAACATCCCTACAGGATCCTCTTCTACCAGGAACATATATCTACACCTTATTGTTCTTTCTCTCATTGTGAACTGCAAAAGGAAGACCAAGCAAAAGCACCTGAGAGGTTTAGCTTGATGGAGGAGATGAGCAAAACAGATCTGACGAAGAAGATTCCTACCCCTGCTATATATACTATACTCATAGAGAGGACTACACATCTCCTGCTTCCTGTTTGTTAGTTTCAACTAGAACAGATCCACCCAATCAATTATTGAATGGTGAGCCAACGTACAGGTAAATCCAAACGATTCAGTAGTTTTGCTCTAATCAGTACTAATATTGGCATCTAGGGCTTTTGTCACTTCTGCATACATTCAGATTTACTTTTTGCACCATTAATCAGACATTGTAGCTACTTAACTGTCTTCCATTTCAAATATTTTTAAATGTAGTTTAAATATATTTTGAAAGATTGTGGAATAAAACATTAACTGTGTCCAAAATCAACAAAAATACACTGAAAGGGTGCTTCTTACATTGCAGCAGGTCAACACAGAGAAAAATGCTCTAAAAGAGGAGGTGAAAATAAGGCCACTCAGATTATGGAAGTGGTTGCCACCCTTTTAATGATTGTCTTCTCTGTTCTTCTTATAGCAATACTTTAAAAGACCTTAGGAAACATTGTTGTCACAAGCTGACTTTCTGTTAAAAGCTAGGTTTAATTGAGGGATTTTGTTTTTGTAATAAAGGGTAGGTAATCATTACGGAGAAAGTATTTAATTTGTTGTCAATTAACGTAATTGATGTAAAAACCTGACTGGGTTCCAAAGGCCATGCATATCCCCTTCTGTTCTTAATTAAAGATATATTGAGTTTAAAGAACATTTTAAAAAACAGTTAAGAGTAAAAACAGAAAGGAATTGAAACAGGCACAAGGTGTTCCTATGACATTAGTACATCTGGGTCAATGCCAATGTAACACAGTTCTGCAGCAAATGCTGCCCTTCCATTCACTTTTGATTTTGGAGGCCTCCTTCAGTGCAAGAAGGGCAATTATGTGAATTGTGGTGAATCTCTGTAGTGTCCTATATTCACCCTAAATGTGATATATTTCAAGTTAGGATCACCTCACGGTTGTTATATCTTCTAAAAGTTATTAAATTGGGAGCCAGTGGAGACCAGTCATGTCTGCTAGTTCTGTGGATTTCCTTTATTTGTAAAGAGTGCACAACTGCATGGGTGGCCCTTGGTCTCATACCCACACTGAAAGTGCAAATTTCTTCATTTTTTTCTGCAGTCCCATTCAAAATAGGATAGGAAGTCATATCGTATTATTTCCTATCATCATTTTGACAGAGACACCAGAGGAAAACATATATTTCAGGGTAATACGCAATTCTGGGATGCTTGTGGGGAATATTTTTATGCGTTCTCATCCATTTGGGAGGCTTTTTAAAAGATTTTGAATGCAAATTGCCAAAAAATTCCAGTGATTTTTTTTAAAAAAGTGTTTGGTTGGGGGCAAATAGGAGACTGGTGTCCTGGGGCCACAAAAGTGGGATCCAATAACCACATGCACTAATTGCTGATCTATACTCATGGTGTGCAGAGTCCTGACTCTCCTCCTTCCCATCAGTCCCAAAGCTATTTTGCAACACTAGTCGAAGAGTAATGATGCCACCTTTTTAAGATGACTTAATTTCTCCATTTTCCCATCCACGATGGTAAAATACTAGTGTCCAAATAAGACCTATGGATTTATCAAAACCAAGAACAACCATGATTAACTAAAAAGAATGATATTGGTGGAAATGTTTACTTCTGTATAAACTTTATGGAGGAAGTGAAGATGCTTATGGATCAAAGTGTCTTTTGCTATGTCTCAGCAGAGAAACTGCTAGTGTAAAACTTCACCACTTGAGCTAATAACAAGAATAACAAAGATATTGGCTGACATCCTGTTCAACAGTTATGAGACTGTAAGCTGGACTTATCTTAAAACTGCTGTGGATTCATGTTTACAGTCATGAATCACTGAACATGACCCTCAAAACTTTTCTTTCTAGTCTGAGAGGCAGCTTGACCAAAGTCTTTCTAGATAAAAAGAATGATGTGGAATGAGATCAGTATTCTCCTGGTTGACAGGGTATATTGAGACAAGCAGTTGTAGCAGGACCCTCCAGCAGCCTATTCTCAACAAACCCTGTGACTGGGAGAGCACAGATGTCATTCACTAGTTCCTGATTGGGAACACCTTAAAAATGCTTCAATAAAAGTGCTGCCAGGCTTCAAATGTAGGTCTTTTGAGGGTGTCCTCATCAGATATAACTATGATGTTGGAGTCTAGCATTGTAGTCACATTGATGGTGCAAGATCTCAGTTGTGGTTAATTTATAAGTGGGTATGAAAGTCAGAGATCTCTAGGGTTTAAAAATTTGCAATGGAACTCCAGAGATCTAGTCTCTAGTCTCTATAAACTCAAAGGCTTTAAGCCAGAAACTGTTTCTCAGTCTATCATCTAACCTCATAGGACCATCATGAGGATAAAATGTACAAAAGGGGAAAGATAGGATGGTGAGAGGTTTCCATACCCTTGGTGCAGTGAAGCTTCAACTCTCCATGGTTCTGAATCTATTTAGGGGATATGGCTGAGCACCTTGGGTAGCTCTTTTAATGTCTGGAATGAAACACAGAGCAGAGTAATTGCACTACTGATATGAAAGCTATTGGCTGCCTCTGGAGAGCCATATATACCAAGCACTACAAAGCTACTGACCTGCAAAAGAATTTTGTCAAAAATGTCTTTTCCTTTAACTATTTTTGAAAACAAGTCCCTTTCTTGAAAGAATATATTGAGTAAGAATTATTTTTAAAATGCAGAAGAATTTTTGAATACAGCACTGGTTGTGACAACGATTTCCAGACAGCTCCTTGGCATAAACTTTATTGGGGTGGAGTGAGTATTAAGTGAGATCACAGATCTCAAAAATATCCTAAGGGGATTATATACAACCCATAGGCCACACTTTGACCATCCTTTGTGTAAAATGAAAATAAATGTTTGACATGGTGCAAGCTGTGAAGGATAGAAAAGATATTGATAGAAATAATTTGCATTAGAAATACTAGATGCATTGAATTAAGGGAAGAAGCATGCCAGTGTAAGAACAATCCTATGTAAAGAAGCTGTTTCAATGTTTTAAAATGAAATTATTGGGAAAGACTGGGAAATCATATTTAAAGGGATAATTTGGCTGCTGTGGTTAGAATAGCACACATTGCTTTTTCAAAACATCCCTGTGCTTCCTACAGTTTGACAGAAAAATAATGAGCAGCCCTTTTTTCCCAGCCTAATGTCTGAAGAAGAATCTGGAGAATATGAAGAGCCTTGGAACTGTGAGTATGAGGCCAGCAAGTACAACTAAATTGAAAGGAGAGAAGCAGAGGAAGAAATAGGGCAGAAGGGTGATAATAGATTTCTCACAATAAACACATACAGCCACACATGCGCACACACACACAAGCATACACACACACAGAGGCATTTTCTTAACTATCTTATTATTTAAAAAGTTCAAAAAAAATTTTTTTTTGAAGCAGTCAGTGCTGGCATGCAACGATGGGGGAAAAGTCATAAGAGGTGGCAAATGAGTTGTTACATTCTGCACAGTCTGTAATTCTCACCATTAGATTCCCCAAGTGCCTTTTCACAGCACACAGAGCAGTGTTGTGAGCAAAGTCTGTGGTGTGCATCTGAGCCTCTGCAGCTTTCAGAATCTATAGATAATGAAGGGATGCAGGGATGGAAGGCAGCACAGTCATTATAACATCATTAGAACACAGGTGGGGAAATAGGGCCCATTGGCTGCATGTAGCCCCCATGCCTATTCTGTACCTTAAGCCCCCCGGAAGATTTCCCAAACCTTCGCCCCATTTTTTTACAATGTACAGAGAAACTAATTGGACAAAAAATGTCATAAAAAACACTCAGAGCTCCACAATGACCTATTGGTTAGATTTATTTCCCAGTACACCTATAATCTATCATGAGACAAGCATGCTTTGACTGTTCAACAAGGACTTCAAGACACCAGGATTTGAATCCCTGTTCTACTGTGGAAAGCCACTGAGAGTCCTTGGGCAAGTTGCATGCTCTCAGCTTCAGAAGAATGGTTCCAAGAAAACTTCCCCTTAGGATTCTCATAAATCAGAAATGACTTGAAGGCACAAAGCAACAAAAATACCAAGCTGGGAATACTTACCCAAGGCTAATTTTTAGCTGAAACCAAAATCAGAAGTGACACATCCCTGCTGCTTGTCAGAAGGGCACAGGGTGAAAACTGACTGTCATCCCCAATGTAGTTGCCTATTCCTGCTTTAAAGGCTTCCTGTTTCTATGATGAACCAGAAAGATGCCAGAGAAGTCCAATACAACCTGAGATTCTAGTCCTGGCTCATTCTATCCTCACAGGCAAGGACAACAATGTAAAAATTCTCTTCAGTGCTAGCCACTACAAGACAGTAGGCATTTTGATACTGTTGGAGTTAAAGGGGAAAAATATATTTGGAGTATTTGTGCATGTCTGTGTGTGCTTCTGTAAACCTTGCAGTATTGGAAAATGTGATATCTGTTGCTTGGTAATAAAAGCGGTACCACTGGATACATACTTGATGTCTTTGTGATTAATCAGACTCTCCTTTTCTGCTTCCTGTGTGCAGGTGCCTAGCTCCACAGGCATGACATTTTCTCAGAAATGCAAGTTTTGTACAAAATATATTATGCATAAATTCCAACAAGTTTTTTTTTTTAAGTGCGTGTATACATTTGGCATCTCAGACATATGCTGGTGGTGAGATTTCTCTAGGGAACTGAAGAATCCATATAGAGTTTCTTCCTCAGATGTGCAGGCCCATCTTAACTAGAATCTTTGTAATGGTGACATTTTTTTGCACCCTTAAGAACAACTGCTGACAAGTATGTTCCTCAGCATCAATTGCTCACCAGGATTATAAAGTTTTTTTCTTCTGCAAAAATCCAACCCTAAACCAGACCTTCTCTAACAATAAATTCAGATTGCCAACATCATCAAAGATCAAGTGGTAAGCACTGTATTTGATATTTGAAGCACTGAAAGACAATAGCCTATTACTGGAAAAACATATGGTTCCTCCCTGCACAATTACTATGACTACTGGTGTATGATGTGTAGTTCTGTCATGTCTGGCTCATGGTTCCACACAAAATGTCCTCTAGTGGGCCTGTTATCTGACAGTGGATGTTGATGGGTGTAGCTAACTGCAATGACATTGCTTCAAGCACTGATGAGCAACATACGATTTTCCACAATGTCTCCCAGTCAGGGCTAGCCCTACTATTAGGCACATTAAGGCAACTACCACAGGTAACAAGTACTTGTGGAGGAAGAACAATAGGAGTATCCTCAACCTCCTGGACATTCTTTGCTTTTGAATGATATAGCTGTATATGTCACACAGGCTATTCTGTTATCATACTTCCAGCCCAGCCAGTTTTTGTGTGTAAAATGGAAAAGGTATCATTTTATTCTTTGCCACAAGAATAAAGGCCAAAATCTTCCATCAAGCAGACAGAGCATAATACTCTGTCCATGCAGTTCTGTGTTCTCTTCTCGCCTCGGCAGCTTTCATGTCCCAGAAGCAGTTCTTGCTGCTGCTTCTTACTGGTGGGGAGTGGGGGGCAGGATGCAATTCTGCAGATGTGTCTGGTCTAGTCTCAAGGGAAAAAATAAGGAGAATGCACTCATGAATAGAGGAAGGCACTTGCAAAACTCCTCTGAATAAACCTTGCCAAGAAAACTCCATGTTAGGTTTAGCTTAGAGTTGCCATGAATTGGCGTTGAGCCAAAGGCACATAACAATAAAGAAGTTTGTTTGTTTGTCTGCTGTTTATACTGGAACCATTTATGTATTATACCACACCATACTAAATTTCAGGGAATTTTATACGCTTAAATTTTTAATAAAGAATCCCCTCCCCTCAAAAAAGATAAAAGCAGTAAATAAAAATGTTACAACTAAGATCAAGACTGATTAATAGCTAAATGTAACAGTTAAAATGCCTGGGTTATGCTTGGATAGGTAAAAATGATCTTCAAAATCTTATTTCTAAATGATAGTAATCTCATTCCAAAGAAGTTGTTTTCTTTCCCTCCTTCGAAAACAACCTGTGAAAATCAAGAATCTTGCTCATGTTGAAAGCTTCTTCTGCACACAGGAACCTCTTCAAATGAATTGCTTTCCCATAAGGCAGGGGTAGTGTAACCCATGATTTATGATCCCAATCCTCTGACAGCAGGAGGGAGATATTTATTGACCAGTAACAGAGCCTATCTCGGGAAAGACAATAATTTGATGTCTGTTGTGTTACCCTGTTTACTGGGGGTCCCGGGTGGGACACCAAAATGTGCTCAACTATAGGTGGAGAAAATTAGCTCAGAGCACTGCTTAGCGTTACGAGAGGCAGAGTAACTTAGCAGGATCTTGTAACCCAGTGTCTACGGGATCAGGCCAAGTCAAGAAGCAGACCAAAAATGAAATTATAACTGTGATTTTATTAAATACAAGCAGACAGTGTATGCAACACACTCACACAAGTAACTATAGAAAATAAAAGTGGTAACGGTATAGAGGAATTTTGAGAGGGATTGTTGAATTGGGGGATATGACACCTGTCCCTGAAGCCTGGAATAAGATAGAGAGCGATTCTGGGGTTCGGTGTGTCTCAGCACGTGGAGCTTAGGGGAAACTTGCCAAGCAATGCGGAAGCAAGGCGGTTGGAACTCGGGAGTGATCCGAGGTTGCTGCGGTCTCAGCTACTGGAGCTCAAGGAAAGGCTGCAAGCAAAGCAAAGCAGCAGCAAGGTGGGATGGAACTCAGGAGCGATCTGAGGAAGGTCTCGGAATCGGGGGGGGGTTATATGGAAAATATGACCGTAGGCTAGTCTGTACTTGGGATAGAACAATGAGGTTTGGACTTGAGACAATGTCTCCGAAAGGTCAGAATTTAGCATGATTGAGTTAAATCCGAATTGACAAAGAGGTAGACTGTAAGCAAATACTCAGTGCTTGGCGTTTAAGCTTCTAGCTTGCCAAGTTACCTGCTCGGGGCAGGGAGTCCTTTGTAAACAGCGTGCATACATAATGAGGGTGTTTGAAGAGAGGTCTGGCTATTTCTGGCCTGCCTGTATTGTCTTGGGATATTGCAGTGTTTGATGGCCGAGCCTAGTTCTGGGCTTGTCTGGGGGCCTCGCAAACACTTGGCTGAGGGTGGCAAAATGGGGCTGAATTATGATACCAAAATGATATCTAATATCTTCCAAAGTCAGGCTAGCAAATGGTGATAACAGTTGAGCCGGAGGTTGGCTGGATGGAAACACAGATAGGTCTAAAAGACTGAAACTTTCCTTGGTGTAGGTCGGACCAAGTAGCCCCAGTCACGTGTCCAGAGGAAGACCTCGGAAAAGGCATGTATACATTTCAAATGGGCTGACTGCAACTAAGTGTCTCCTGACTGAAGTTAGCGATCACAAATCATGGGAACTTTAAAGCTGAGATCCATCTGCATAACTCTGTCCTTTCCCAGGAAAAGGGTCTGTTTCCCCCCGGGATGTTCTGCCCTAAAATTGGGTTCTGTTTTGAGGTTTGTCAGGTTTTTTCTTGAGCCCTCTCTCTCTCTCTCTCTCTCTCATCTCTCGGACCCGTTTATTCATTCATTCTGTCTCTTTGTTTGACAAGCTGTCCCATGTCTTCCTGAAACAGCAGCCTTCAGGATCAGGTGCAGTACATTTGCTCTGTCCCTTCAATCTTTCCCTTTCTTAAGACTCTCAAACTCAGTAGCCCTTGTGTGCTTGTGTGAGTGAATGCTTTGTGTGTGTGAGTGAGGAATTTTGCCAATTCTGCCAAATAAAAAAACATTTAAAAGGACACTTGACTTCTCTCTTTCTCATGCAGTCTGACCCCATAAACATAAGATAAAAGATCTGGCTGCATTTTCCTGCCCTCCATTTTGCCAAGTTGTGCTCTGCTAATTTCCCCAACCTTAGTAAAAACCAGGTGTCCTCCAAGGACCCCAGCAGCCAGGGTAACAGTAGGCAAATTGCATGGCCCCTTTTGCGGCCCCTGCCTGAAGCCTCATTTCAAAGTCTCCCACTTGCCATCCACCCTTAAAATTCTTTTTTGGTTTGATTTTTGCGTAATTTTTGTCCCTAAACTATGCAGAAAACCCTCCAAACTTGTGAAAATACTACCTCCCCAATTCAACAAGCACCCTAGAATCCTGTATTACTTCTGTTTTCCTCTGAAATCCCTCTCAAAATGGAGAAAGGGAATGATGCAATAGCACTTTCTGTTGCCATTCTGAGAGGGGTAGCAGAGAAAAATGGAACTATTTGGGCTTTCTGTGGGAGGTGTGACCTGTAGGGGGCTTGGGGAAAAAATGGGCCCTTATTTCCAATGCAGTTGATTACTCCCAACATAAGAGAAGTGATGTCAGAGGGGTTGGGTCTAGGTACTCCTCTGCTCCTACATTGAAGAAAATGTACTGAATATGTCTGGACAGGGCTATGGGCAGATAGACATGAGAACATGTGCTGTTAGATATTTGGGGTCCAAACTCTTTAGGTACCAGCATCTAAAACTGGACTTTGAAGCAGGCAAATCCAGCAAAATTCTTTTGAAGTTTGCATAGTATAGGGGAGTTAAATTCCACTCAAGATTCTGGCAGCCATTTTCTGCAGTACCTAAAGCTCACAAAGCCATCCATCACTAGTAAAGGCTCAAAATCATTCCTGTAATGGAAATAGTGAAAGAGCCAATGTAACATATTGGACATAATGTTAGACAGGGATTTGGGAGATGCAGGTTCAAGGCCCCAGTCAGCTATGAAATGCAGTAGGTGAGCCTGGGATAGTTGTTCTCTCTAACCTAGTCCAATTCCTAGGTCTATTGTAAGGGTAAAGTAGAATGGAGAAGAGCCACGTACAGTCAACCCTCCATATCCACATATTCTGTATCCACTGATTCAACCAACTATAGCTTGAAAATATTTAAAACAAAGTTCCAAAGACATACTTTCATTTCGACCTTTTATATAAGGGATGCCATTTTACTTCACTATTGTATGTAATGGGACTTGAGCATCTACAAGTTGTGGTATCCATGGTGGGTCCTGGGACCCAAACCTAGCAGATACTGAGGGCCTGCTGTGTGCAGCTTTGAGCATGTTGGGGAAAAATGGAATATAAATATAACCAATAAAGAAATAGATGTTTCTAAAATCTGGTATGTTCTCTTTTAAGGCTTGAATTTTGTTATAAGAGGGGCTAACACATTCTGGTTATCACCAGGTTTTGCCCTTTAAATACAGAGGAAGACATATGAAAATATCTAGATGCTCTGAAGCTCTATATAACTTGTTATTTTTGTCGGGTGAGCACTATGTCTTCCTGCTGTTACTGCAATAGCTTTCAGCTTTTTCAGAGAATAGATGATATTATCAATGATGCTAGAAGTATATCAAGAAAATAAAAACATAATTGATAATCTGTTTGGGAGACTGAACTTCTGGGTGATAGCAATGGTTGGAAGTCAGTGGATGTGAAATGAAATAAGACGTTCTCCTTAAGGGGCAGAAAGCAAAATACAAGATGGTAGACATTATTTAGCAGCCTAGCAGTTATTCCATAGACAATGAAATGAGTGTAATGATTGGAAGCACAGTCCCGTCTGTGTGATCTAGATGCAGATTCAAACATTATCCTTGCAAAGGCTACATGGAGGATGATATCAAAGAGTGTGCAATTTATTTATCTGGTTGAGAAACTATCTTTCTCTCAAAATGGGACTCAAAGAGAACAGGTATTAGAATGACACTGACAGAAAGATAAGAAGCATTTTTATGAAAATATTCTTTCTGATTTTCCATATTTGTAATCATGAACCAGGATTTTTTTTTAAAAAAAGAATGTTATGTTGTGTGTATTGTGGGCTAAATTGCGACCTCAATGAGTTGTCCAATATATTGTGTGGGATAAAATAAAATCAGGGAAAATTAAAATGAAGTATACATTCATTTTATTTTGCCTGATTTTATATACATTTCTAACATGGTACAGTATTTTCTTAACACGATAAACTGTATTCTGTTCCCCTCACCAGGAGAAAATTTAAATTTCACCCAAATGAGACCAATCTACTGACAATTAGAACATTTCAGTTCTGTTTTGCTGCACCATGCCTTGCAAAAATACAGTGTGGAACACTCCACTATCCCCCTTATCAATGTAATATTTTATTTTTGTGCACCTTTAAGTTGTGTCCAACTCATGGCAACCCTAAGTTGAACCTATCATGGGCTTTTTCTGAGACTGTGTGACACACCCAAGGTCACCCAAAGAGTTTCCATGGCCGAGCTGGGATTAATCCTGGTCTCCAGGATTATAGTCCAACACTGGCAGCCATATTCTAAAGTATGTTTTCAAAATTAGCTTGATAATAATTCACTGAAATTCTATCATTATAAACTTAATTTAAAAAATTGTCCCAACTATAGAGGCAGAAGACAAAGTACTCCACATATTTTGTGCTGGAATCCAGGAGGAAATAGATCACATATCAAAACAGGTTGATGTTGTTTGGTGTCTACAAGTAATTTCCAACTTGTGGCGACTCTAAGGCAAGCCTATCATGAAGTTTTATGCAGCTGAGAGTATGTGACCACTGATCCATGATGGTGCTTGGGAAACATTGGTTATTGGAATGCAGAAGTAGAAAACAGAGAGGAACCAAACATTATTGGAGAATTTGGTCTAGGATTAAGAAATGATCTGGGAGAGCAACTTGTAGAATTTTGTGAGGCCAATGGTTTGTTTATTTTATTCTTCAAGCAACCAAACCAAGACTATATATGAGTATACCGCTGAGTGGTCAGTATAGAAATTAAATATAATACATTGGAAGCCAAAAATTGAGAAGCTCAGTTCTCTGTGAAAAACAAGACCAGGCTCAGATTGTGTCCCTTTCCACATGTGGTTATTAAGGTGGGCCAATGCGTCTTGCCAAGGAGGTCTTCTGCACGTTGGAGTTGACTAGGTTCAGTTTATTTACCTTCATTCTGCACATAATTCCAACTAAATGAGCCCCCATGTGGCGGTAAAGCATGCTATTTGAAAACTGGAAGAAATCGGCTTTCCAATTTTCCAGATTGATCCAATTTGTACTTTCATAGTAGTGTAGATACGTACATTTGCACCAATGCAAATTGGTGGTTAGGGGAGGACTCATGGAAGGGGCCAGGGGTAGTATGGACTTTCACACGTACACATGTATGCAATGACATAATAAACCATGCAAAAAAAAAAGGGCCAATCACAGCCGACGGGGTGGGGTGAGGGGAGTAGTGGCAGTGGCCATGGCGGAAGCAGTGTGGAGTCATGAACTCACACTCCTCTGAATCAGAATGGAACATACGCAGTAGCTGTGCGGAAGGAAATGAGAGAAAGTCCGCCTTGTTTTGAGCCCAGAAAATCTGTTAAGAAATGACATGAACCTATTCACCAGCCTCATGCGGAAAGGGCCTGTGACACAGACTGATTTTTTTTAAAAAAAATGGAGTAAAATTTAAAAAGTGCACTAAATCAACAAGAGCACCAAAATACAATCTAAACAACATCCTTGTATAATTTAAAGATCATGCAAAGGACAGATTTGCACTACTAATACTATTGACAGGAACCCAGAAGAACTCTGGATTGAAACCAAGGACATTCCAAGGGAAAATCCAAAAGAATGATATTTGTTGCCAAAAAGAAAGAAAAATCTCACTGGATGACTGACAAAATCCTTCACATGCTTAAGGATATGAGAGAAACAAAAGTAAAGATGACAGAAATAGGGTCAGGATCCAAAACATAACTGTCTAGTAATTTGTGTATAGGGATATCACAACAATTGGTGCAAAGAAACATAAAACAACAACAACAACAAAAACAGAACAAAAGAGCATTTCCACAAGGTCAAAGAAATCAAAAGGAAATTGAAAAAAAAAGTGTGGTTGGTATATGGCAAAAAGAGAATCACATTGTATGATCAGGACAAAATAAGAAAATATTGGAATATTGTACTCAAGAAGTGTGAGGAAGACTAGAAAAGGTAGCTATGAAAGAATCAGATAAGATCCCCAAGTGTAAAGATGTATCAATAGATGCTGAAGTCAGAATAATTCACCTCATAGTATTTCTGATGTTTATGTATGGCTGGGAAATCTGGAGAATGAAGAAAGATATCAGAAAGAAAATGTATTCATCTGAAATGTGGTGCTGGAGGACAGTTCTATCGATAGCATGTTCTGCTGAAAAGAGAAATGGATCAAAGAGCAAAACAAGCCCGAATTCTCACTAGAAGCCACAATTACTAAATGGAAGCTAAAAATATATAAAGGCATCCTGTAGCATCTTTGAGGCTAAGTGAGAAAAAAGAAATATCTAGCATAAACTTTCATGGACTCTAGTTCACTTCATTAGTTGCTCTCTGATAAACAATGGCCTCATTGTACTGGAAATATCATGGAAATACATTGGTTCACTAGAAGAGACAATAAACAACTGGTAAAGTTGAAATCAGTAGGAAAAGAGGACAACTATGTAACAGATGGATTGATTCAATAAAGAAAACGACTAGCCTGAGGAGCATTGAGTAGCTATCGATGACCAAGCCTCTTGGAGGCTATAGTTCTTAGGGTCACCATAGGTTGAAGCAGGCTTGACAGCAAATAACAGCAACTATAGTTTATTAGCTATCTACAGAAGAAATTTATTTCTCTGCTTTATTTATAAGTCCAACTGAGAGAGAAAAATCCACTACTTGAACAAGGTTCCTTATTGTTCTTTTTCTTTTTCTTTTATAGATCTACCTGGCTTATTTTGACCAGGTAAATGCCAGGTCCAATTCAATGAGAAACAAGGAACATTAAAATAATCACTGAAGTATATATAAATTTTAATTGTAAATGACATGTTCTTTCCAGTTTGGTTGTCTCTACGGCTTTCTTTCAAATGTTGTCTGAAGTGTCAGTCCTATCAGCTGTTTCAAGTCATATCCAGAAACACAGGCAGTTGTGTAAACCTAGTCAGCATAAAAGGAAAGTGACAGTGAGATTGCAAGATGAATGTAAAATATTTTTACAGGGTAGGCTAGCAGTGAGAGCATGCTGATTTAAAATGAGAACAGTCAAAAGGGGAAGAAACAAATTATATTTTAAAAACCTCCACCAAGAACTCTATTTACATTAGCTCCTGTTTAACAAGGCAAAATGTAGTTCCCCAGAGCTAGACAAGGGTTTCTGTGGACAGGTTCCCCAGCAAAGAATCAATGGAAAAGTCATGTCAAAATCTTACAGGACAATATGTTTTCTTTTAAGCTGCTGGAATGCATCAAGAGTGTTAGCATTAGTGACATCTCAGGGCAAGCACCAAAGCTTCAGGGCCTGCACATTTCACATATGTCAGAAAACACAGAAGAAGAAAGGAAAGATTCTATATATGATGAAATGGAATGGTGTCTGGAAATGCCTATTAAAAACCATGATTCTGTGCAGCAGAACTACCCGGAATGGTTCTCAAGCCGGGGTAGGGGGCCAACTATGTTAGATCTGGGAGGCACTTTTCTGCCTCCAGGATTCTCTAAGCGCCATAGAAACTACTAGAAATGATAGAGGAAAAAAAAAATCAGACCATATCATGTTCTTATAAGTCACCCAAAATTGCCTTCTGTTTTTGTTTTTGTTTATGTCACAGTAAATGTTATAATAGGGAAGTCTTGCAACTTATTTTAAATGTGAATTGCAGATCTTGGAGACTTCCAGGAGAAGCAATTCACCTTTTATTTTGGGCTAGAAAAAGGGCAGTCCACAGAGCCCTCAGGGACTGATGGTCACAAAATAGCCTGGTGGGGAAGAAAAGCTATGTGAGGCCTTGGAGGCACACTGACCTAAAGGAACATTTGTCACAAGTGGAGTTTACTTAATAAGCAGAACACCTAAGTGGTTCTAAACGTGCTTAAGGAGCTCTGGTGAGGCTTCTTGCAATGTTCAGCCTAAAGGGAAATGCAAAATAGATTTGCTGGTTCATATCCGGGCAACACAACAAAGAAATCTCAATGGCTGACTATAGTTCACAGTATGTATACTATTCCTCCCTTTCTTCTGTGGAGCTAGAAGATGCACATGATTCCAAATTGAGCTAATGCAAATTAATGTACCTACTATGTTGCAATACCATAGTGAGATCAGGGATCCTTTCATATTATACAATTATAGCACTATGATTCCACTTTAATTGCCATGGTTTCATCTCATGGATTCTTGGGATTTGCAGGTTAGGGAAGGGGAGAGAACCGTAGTGCTCATCAAAACTACAAGCCCCAGGATTCAATGGGATACAGCCATGACTATTAAACAGAATTATAGAACCATGACTATGTAGTGCAGTGGTTCTCAACCTGTGGGTCCCCAGATGTTTGTGGACTTCAGCTCCCAGAAGCCCTGCGTATTGACCATAGTGGCTGGGGCTTCTGGGAGCTGAAGTCCACAAACATCTGGGGACCCACAGGTTGAGAACCACTGATGTAGTGTGAAAGGGCCCAAGGATTTAAGAGACTGAATTTCTTGTTCAGCCATCACACCTATCAGAAAACAGTGTCAGTGTGATCTATCTTTGAAGATTGTTGTGAGAAAAAAAATACATAGGAGGAAATTATATATGGTAGTCTTAGCACCTTAGAGGAAAATTGAGGGGGAACATTAAATAACTATACTTACATTTGGGGGGGGGGGAATGAGATCATAAATAGTAAGAATCCTAAGTAATCAATTGAGCATGGGAAGCTTGGCCCAAACAAGTACTGAAAATACAATATGAGAAAGGAGAATAATTTGTGAATAGCATCCAAGAATGGTGATTCATTTAGTGATAGGTAGTGATAGGACCTGTTAACTGAGAACATGTTTCTGAGTGGTCATTACAAGCACTCAGAGGGATAGTCACTTTTCACATTTGCCATGAGAATACATTGTTTGTAGTCAATGAAGTGTGTTATTCTTTTTTCCTTTTTTCTTTTTTTAAAAAATCCTTTAAAAGAAAATGTTTGAGGAATCCAAAGACCTGTGTCTCAGAATATCCCGATCACATGCATCTTCACCAAAAACATAATGAACTTCCGGAATTCTCTTGCACTTGAACAAAAAAAACTGGCAGCTCTCACAGTAATAATCCTATAGTTCCAAGAAAAAAGAATGTTGGGTAGAGTTACTTGCTGCCTGAAAGGGATACATTCCCTTTGATTGCTTCTCCCCTTTTCAAACACCTGAAAGTGGCCTACATATATCTTTTGTGTTTTTTTCAAAAAATATGGTACATGTTGCCTTGAGGCAATACAACAGTATAGCTAACGGAGGCTTCAACCTCCAAGTGGAAAAGAGTTTGCCCTTATCTGTTATGCAAGGGAAAATATGTTGAAAAGCCAGAAGATATTTCGGTCAAAAGAAATAAGAGCAATCATAAGAATCAGAAAAAAAAAATGATTTAAAAAAAAAGGTACAGGAAGCTATCTTCAGTTCATAAACTAAATCTGAGCTGAAACAGTCATTTACGTGTCATGTTTTCTTTTTATTATTGAAAATTTCTAAAGTGCTAATTGTCCCCTCAAAGTTTGTTACTTTTCTTCTTATCTTTTTCTGACTTTTAGAAACTTGAAGGAAGTGTGGAAATGCCCTGAAGCAGAAATAATGAATCTGTGCCCTCTAGATTTTCCATTAATAGCCATTGGCTGCATGGGTGTGGTGGAAGCTGGAGTCCCAAAATATCTAGAGGGACACACAGATTTCCCAATCCCACTGGAGGAATCTTTTTAACGGACCAAGGAACTGCCTGAGCTTGGTAACAGGACACCTATCACTGAAGTTGCACCTGAGAGGACAAAGGGCCAGTCCCCCCACTCCCTACACACAAGAATCTTGCCTGCTGCCACCATTGCCCCCATTTCTGGATTCCTGTCATGGCTTGAGCAGAGGAACGTTGCACAAATGCATTAATATATTATCATCTTAGTAGTTAAGGATCAGAAAATGTTGTGTATGGTTACACACCTTCCAAGGCGTCTTTTGAAGCCTGCAGCTTATCTGTCTTAAAATGGAAAGTAGAGCTTGTCTTCCTACAAATTAACTTTGTCTGTTCTATGCTTGCCAATAATTTGTTTTCCTGATCTCACCTCTACTTTTGACAAGCCCTTGAACCTTGGCTTTGATTGAATTCTTCAGTCTCTGAGCTTTTCTGGCTCAGGTGAGTGTTTTTATGAGCTTGTGACATGTCCCACTCAAGCCCATTCCCCTGTAATTGTTGTTGTTATGTGCCTTTAAGGCCCTTCCTGCACCTTACCTTTTCTTGGCGCTGGGGCGCAGGGATCGCACAAGCAGCCCCCAGCAAAAAGCTTTCGCGTCCCCACTGTTTCAGCTCCACATGAGCTGCCTGCTCCTGAGCAGGCAGCGCGAGATCCCCGCCTCTTTCTTCTGCAGCGCAGCCTGGGACTTTCCCAGGCTGTGCTGGGGCAGGAAGCAGGACCGCTGCAGCTCCAGCAAGTGCGTGTGGGGCCCTGGAGCAATGCGCGATTGCACACCATTTTCAGCTGAAAGCCAAAAATGAAAAAGTGTGCAAGTGGCGCCTGCCCTACCCTGGAGCGTTGCGCGATTGTCAGTGTATTGTGCAGATTACTCCTCACAATTGCACAATGCTCCAAGAGCCCTTTCACATGGCAAATGCTGTGTGAAAAGGCCCTAAGTTGTTTCTGGCTTACAATGGCCCTAAAGTGAACCTATCATGGAGTTTTCTTGACAAGATCTGTTCAGAGTGGGTTTGCCTTTGCCTTCCTCTGAGGCTCAGAGAATGTAACATGCCAAAGGTCACTCTGTGGATTTCCATGGTTTACCAGGGATATGAGCCCTCATCTCCAGAGCCACAGTCCAACACTCAAACCACTGCACCAAACTGGCTCTATCATCCTTGTGACAGACTCATGGAAAGTCATTTTTTTCCTGTTGTAGCTGTGTTGGGAAAGCATGGTTATGGAAGGGAGCAAAGCAGACAGGGTGCATGGGTTCATCTGCAATGGAATAGCTCTACATGCCACATCAGGATTTATGTGTGCTTCCCAAGTGCTAACTAGGACTACTCACTCAACATTCATTTCCTGGAAAAGCAAGATTTTCCTGAAACCAGGAAAATATTTGGGAGGAATAACACTGAGGCAAGACTTTTGCATAGTTTTGTTCAATATTCATAGACCCTTAAATGCATAAAAATCATGGCTTTTATGACAAAAAAAATACCTGCACAAAACACTTTTAACTATTCACTTTTTCTCTCTACAAGATTGGTGCTTTGTTGTACAAAAATTACACAAACAACAATGATGTGGCCATCAGGATAATTATTTCTTCACAAGAAAGAGATGTTTTTCACACACATAAATACTCTTTTCAGATAGCCACATGGGGGTTGTGTCTGCAAGAATTCAGTTTTTTTACAAGACCCAGAAATTTTATATGAAACATAATTGCCATACACAAAAATGTGTGTTTCTGTGCTGTATAACTTCCTGAAACACTTCAGGATGTATGAATAGTAGGCAGAGAGCTGGTGTGGTGCTGTGGTTTGAACACTGAACTATGACTCTGGAGAGCAGGGTTTGGATAACCATTCAGTCTTGGAAATCCACTGGGTGACCCTGGGCAAGTCACAGTCTCTCAGTCTCAGATGAAGGGACAGGCAGCCCCCGTCTGAACAAATCTTAGTTTACCTTAGGGTTCACCTTAGAGTCAGAAGGCAGAAACTACCTAAAGGCAGAACAATAAAATACCAGGCAAGTACTAAACAGAAATATATGTTTTCTCCTGCAGTAGGTAGAAATCTGTGAAAATTATCCTCACATGTGAATATTTGAAATAGTTAAATATTTGTGTCCCTAAGGCAGACCTAGGACTTTGTGAATGAACTTCAACCTATCCACCTTCCTTCCCTATCATTCAGTATGGCCTTAGTTGGATGATCTTGGACAGGTTTATCTCACTGAATTTCCTATGATAATTTGGCTGTATTTGGTTGATATCTGGCCATATTTGGTTCCTAATCCAGCTCACATGTTCTGATCCTGATCTTACAGCTCTGTCAGTATTTTTCTTGATAGGGTTGATAGGGATTTACATCATAGAATCATAGAATCATAGAAATGATTCTGGAAGAGACCACACGGCCATCCAGTCCAACCCCCTGCTATGCAGGAACACCCGCAAAGCATTCCCAACAGATGGCCATCTAGCCTCTGCATAAAAACCTCCAAGGAAGGAGACTCCACTACACTCCGAGGCAGCATATTCCACTGCTGGACAGCCCTGACTGTCAGGAAGTTCTTCCTGAGGTTCAGGTGGAATCCCCTTTCCTGCAGCTTGAATCCATTGCTCCTTGTCCTGGTCTCTGGAGTAGCAGAAAACAAGCCCTCTCCTTCCTCTACATGGCATCCCTTCAAATATTTAAACATAGCTATCATGTCCCCTCTTCTGCAGACTAAACATACCCCGCTCTCTAAGTCTATCCTCATAGGGCATGTCTTCCAGGCCTCTCACCATTTTGGTCGCCCTTCTCTGGACTTGCTCCAGCTTGACCATGTCCTTCTTGAATTGGGGTGCCCAGAACTGGACACAGTATTCAAGATGAGGTCTAACCAAAGCAGAGTAGAGTGGTACCAGTACCTCCCTCGATCTAGACACCATACTCCTATTGATGCAGACGAGAATTGCATTGGCTTTCTTGGCTGCCGCATCACACTGCTGACTCATGTTCAGCTTGTGGTCTATTAAGACTCCTAGATCCCTTTCACACATACTGCTATCCAGTCACTTGTCCCCCATCCTATATTTCTGTATTCCATTTTTTCTACCTAAGTGTAGAACCTTACACTTCTCTCTGTTGAATTTCATTTTGTTAGCCTTGGCCCAGCTCTCCAATCTATCCAGGTCATTTTGAATTTTGATCCTGTCCTCTGGCGTATTAGTAACCCTTCCCAATTTGGTGTCATCTGCAAATTTGATGAGCATGCCCTCTATTACTTCATCCAAGTCATTGATGAATATATTGAACAGCACTGGGCCCAGGACAGAACCCTGTGGCACCCCACTAGTCACTTATCTCCAGGATGAGAAGCAGCCATTCATGATCACTCTTTGGGTTTGGTCGGTAAACTAATTACAAATCCAACTAACAGTAGCCCTGTCCAGCCCACATTTTACTAGTTTCTTTGCAAGAATGTCATGGGGAA
>CAOKZL010004528.1:0-25396 GCA_948472985.1 Iguana delicatissima
CACGCTGCTCAGAGGTCCCTTTTTCTGCACGTCCCTGGCCTGACTGAGACAATCTGGCAAAAACTCCCTGGCATCTTGCAATGTTATCTCTTCCCCCATTAAAAAAGGGGAAAAAAAGGCAGAGTTAACAAAAATCAGGAAGCAATTTCACTTTGGAAGCTGGCTTATGCTGAGTCAGAAAAGTGGTCCAGCTACCTCATTATGGTCTACATCAGAGGACGGCAGCTGTCTGAGGAAAAGGGGGCCCATTTGCCCCCCCCAAGGAATTTTGGGGGGCCACACCATCCAGTTGTGTCTCCCACCCTCACTGAAAAATGATTTTGTCCCCAAATCAAGCCAGCACTGCTTGAGCATGAGGGAAATTTTCCCCCACACTTTTGGCACTTTCAGGGCAATTTTAGGCCCAGTAAATTTAGGCTTCTCGACTGTTTGAGGGGGGGCTGGCAATTTTTTCCCCAATGGGCCAGAAACTGCCGGGTTTTTGCCCACTGTCTAAGATTGTTTCTTTGCTTCCACATTCCTGCTAAAATGTATGCAAAACACCTTCTCCATAAACTAGAGGATTGGGCAGAAGCAAATTCCATTTTAGCCGAAGAACAGGCAGGCTTTAGAAAAGGGAGATCTGTATTGGACAATTGTTTTATATTACACCATCTGAAAACTTTTAAAACAAGGTAGCCAACTTTTTGCAGCTTTTATTGATTTAAGTGCAGCTTTTGACACCATAAACAGGTATCGCTTATGGGATAAGCTGTCAAAGACAAATATAGATCAGAGACTTTTAGCACTTTTGAAATCTATTTATATGAAACCTCTTTGAAGGTGGGAACAGGAGCCAGTTCTGGCTTTAACAGATATTATCCCCACATATAAAGGGGTACGACAAGGCTGTATTTTAGCTCCATTTCTTTTTAACTTTTATATTAATGACATTGTTACCTCTCTTCATAACTGTGAGTTTCATATGCCAAAAATCTCAAACAAAGCAATTAACATCTTATTGTATGCAGATGATATGATTCTCCTTTCAACATCACAAGTGGGTCTGAGAAGATTACTTAGACATCTTAACTTATATTGCATAGAAAATGACTTGGTCATTAATAATGATAAGTCAAAGGTGGTAGATTTGGCAGAAAAAGGAAACAACACAGAGGGTTTTTATCAACTCAAAAGAATTAGAGAAAAGTAAAATCCTATTGTTTATTTGGTATCCATTTTTCATCATCAGGCTCCTGGGTGCAACAAATAAGGAAAAGTGAAATAAAAGCTATGGCCAGTTTGCAGTCCTTAAATAAATTATTAAACTACAGGTACCCAGGTTCTTTACGCCCTATTATAAATATTTTTAAAGCAAAAGTAATTCCAACACTTATTTTTGGGGCAAAAATTTTGGGGGCTTTGCAAATCTTGCAAAAATTGAAAATATCCAATCCCAATTCCTGCGTATGATTTTAGGGGTTTCTAAATCTACTCCATCTTATTTAGTTAGATCTGAACTTGGGATGGATAGGTTTTTGAGGGCCTAATATATTCCAGGATGGTAAATTTCTGGTGCAGAATAAGTAATTTAACAAAAAAGAAGGCTCCCCAAGGTTTGCTTAGAAGAACAAAGGACTTGTCAGCAAGGAACATTTTGGCTACAGAATTTTTCAAATATGTTACAAACCCTTTTGGGTTTTTTGGGACCAGCTATTAAATCCAAGGTTGCCTGATACCAAAAAGTTGGTTAAACAAAGAGTGTCCGATGTGAATGCTCAGTTAGACATTGCTGCCCTAACATCTTGTAGATCAACTAAATGGCTAGCTAAACTGAAATTAAAAATTTGAAAAATATCTGGCATTCCCACTGACCAGGGAAAGTCGCAGAGCCTTTACACGCTTACGTTTTGAACAAATGGACACAATGATGAAATGGGGTAGATTTCATAACATCCCAGTCCAAGAAAGGCTGTGCATATGTGGTGAGCTGGTGTTAGAAGATTTAGCTCATTATCTACTTGAATGTCAGATATATTCAGAGACAAGGGAAAGTTATCTAGCGCCTTTCCTAAGAAAAATGAAATACTGGACAGCAAAGGAGAAACTTTTTTTTTTAGTACAATCAACAAATCAACATGTGATTAGAAAGGTTGCTGCATTTGCAGTGAAGGCTGCTAGGGCAAGAGAAAACTTTTTAGAGCTCATACCAGATAAAAAGCATCAGAGTCTTGCAGAATAAGAGATGGTATTTTAAATTGTAATTATGTAATTTATGTAATTTTATATGAGAATATGTAATTTACGTTTTAACCTTGTGTCTCAATTTTACTATGAAAACGTTTTATGGTATTGTTTTAATTATGCGATGAGGGCGATCTGTTTTGAAGAGATTTTGGATGTTTTGTTTTGTTTTTTGTAGTTGTTGGATTGCAATGGTCTTTGGACTAGCAAATAAATAAACTATATGGGTTATGAAAGACCAACTGTAGTTTATAAAAGTTTTAAACTTCAAACATATAAAGAATAACAGTGGTTCAGATCCAAAGCAGAACAATAATGAAAGTGTTCCCTCATCTTCAAGAAAAAAATTTGTGAAGGATGACTCATTCTACCAATTTTTCAGACTCAGACTTGACAAAATTTCCCTCTTTCCAAATGTTTTTGGTAGTGGTTGAATACTCCTTTAGGTTAGAGAATTTCAACAATGAATCATTTTGCAAAATGATGGAAAATCTGGTACGTTGCAAGAATGCTGTGCAAAAAAGAAACTAAACTGATCACAATACCATGGCACATAGAAGCTACAAGCAATTTCAATTATCTTCTGGAAATAATCAAAACTATATTTGCAAAGGAGGGCCATCTCACAACCTTTTCTAGAGCAACAGAAACCCCCCTTCCCAAAAATTTCTGTCTCCAAGAAGACCATCACTTATAGTAAGTTTCTTAAGGGAAAGTGCGAGGGAGTTCTAGGGGTTGTGGCTGTCCTGAGTGCCAGAGTAACCCCAAACAAAATAGGTACTCAAGAGAGAAACTCTGGGTTCAGTATTGAAAGAAGGGCAGGAACTTGTATTGGAAGTAAATAAAATGATGGTTAAGTGAAGATATTTTCTGTGCTGAGGATGGATGAGAGTATGGAAAAAAAGAAATCCTGAAGGTCCACCAAGGTGAACCAATCCCTGAGTTTGAAGAGTGGCAAGATGGGATGACAATATGACCATCCAAAATATTTGGGGGGAGATGTCGAAGTTTATGTCCTGGAGGTCAATGATGAGTTTGAGGGAACCATTTTGTTTCTTGGTAAATTTTTCTGAGAAGAAGCTGATGTGGATGGCTTGTGGAGGGAGGTGCTTGACTGCATCCTTTCAAACAAGGATGTCAACTTATTTCCAAAGGACCTTTGATTCTGGAGTGGCCAGGAAGACTCACAGTGGAAATTGCTGTGCACATTCAGTTGAACTGAGGTCAAACATGGTGAGCATGTTTGATCTCAGCATATGTGATCCCCTGAAGGAAGGTGGTCAAGGAGGAAGGGAGGCATATGGAGGAGAAGACATAACACAAAAATAGAGAAAGTGGTAGGAGGAGAGTAGAGATGAGTAATTTGATCATTGCCAAAAGCAAGCCACCCACAATAGTCATAGAATCATAAAATCGTAGAAATGTTTGAGTTGGAAGAGACCACAAGGGCCATCCAAATCCAACCCCCTGCCAAGCAGGAAAACCCTCAAAGCACTCCTGACAAAAATCACGTTGACTTTTAGTGATTATGGCATTGTTTTTAAATAATTACAAACCGACAGTTTAATGATCTGCTCTAGGATCTTTCCTGGTATTGACATCAGGCTGACTGGGCGATAATTATTTGGGGGCTTCTTTTTTCCCTTTTTGAAGATGGGGATGACATTTGCTTTCCTCAAGTCTTCTGGGACCCCCCGTTTTTCCCAAAAGTTCTCAAAGATTATTGCAACTGGTTCTGAAATTATTTTTCTCAGTTCTTTTAAACATCCTTGGATGTAAAATTTATCTGGCCCTGAGCTTGAATTCATCTAGGTTAGCCAGGTATTCCTGTACTACTTCTCTACTTATTCTGTGCTACATTTCCCCCACCTTCCTCACCTCCTTCCCCCATCCCCCGGGTTAGTATTTTTATCCCTTTGGGTGAAAACTGAGGCAAAAGAAAGTGTTGAATAGTTCTGCCTTTTCTCTTTGCCCTGTTTGTAATTGGCCACCTTCTCTATGCAGTGACCGTATCTCCATGCAGTGACCTTGTTTTTCCTTTTCCTGCAGACATATCTAAAAATGCCCTTTTATTGTTTTCAATGTCTCTGCCAAGCCTGAGTTCATTCTGTGCTTTAGCTTTTCTGACCTTCTCCCTACATATCCTGGCTATTCATTCAAATTCCTCCTTGGTGATTTCGCCATTCTTCCTTTACCTGTACATGTTTCTTTTAACACTTAGCTCAGCTGAGAGTCCTTTACTCAACCATTCCGGTTTCTTTAGACACCTACCATTTTCCTTCCTTAATGGCACAGTTTTAAATTTTGCCTTCAGTTTCTCACTTTTAAGGAACTCCCATCTGTCTTGAACTCCCCTCCCTTTCAGTATTCTTGACCATGGAGTTTCAGCCAGTAACTCCCTAAGTTTACAGAAATCAGCTTTTTAAAAGTCTATAATGTGTGTCTGGCTACACTTGGCTTCTCTTTCCCACTGAATGACAAATTTCAATATAGCATGGTCACTTCCTCCTAAGGATCCCATCACCTCCACCTCATCAGCAAGGTCATCCCTGTTGGTCAGGATCAGATCTAAAATAGTTGATCCCTTTGTTGCCTCTTCCACCTTCTGGACCATGAAATTGTCTGCAAGGCAAGCAAGGAACCTGTTGGACCTTGTGGTCTTGGAAGAATTTGACTGCCAACATATATCAGGATAGTTGAAATCTCCCACTACTACTGCCTCTCTCCATTTTGAATGTGTGATCATCTGCTCCAGGAAGGCCTCATCCACATTCTCAGGCTGGCCTGGAGGCCTGCAGCAGACCCCCACAATCACATCTCTATTGTTTCTCGCTCCCTTAATTATTACCCAAATGCTCTCAACTTGGCTTCCTGGATTTAAGTCATGGATCTCTTCACAGGCGAAAACATCCTTGACATATAAGGCTATTCTTTCTCCTTTCTTATTTGGTCTATTTCTGCAAAATAGGTTATACCTCCCTATTACTACATTCCAATCATGACACTCATACTACCAGTTTTCAGCTTCTCATTCCTTTTGTAGCTGTCCCAAGTCAAAAGGCACAGGCAGACCAAAAGATGTGGCAGGAGGGAAAGAGGGACAGGAGATACCCTCATTTCTGCAGAAGGGGCCCAGCCCAATTAAGTTAGATAGATTGGAATTTTTGCTGTACTCATATCCCAATAGGGTGGTGGTTCAGTACTTGAATATTGGTTTTCAGGAAGGTTTTTGTATCCCCTTTGAAAGTTGTAGGAAGCCCTTTTTTGTCTATAACCTTAAGTCTGTCAAGGGTTTGGAATATGTTTTGTGGGTTAAGATTGCTAACAAGGTTGCAGAGGGCCATGTTGTGGGTCCCTTTTCTAAGCTGCCAATGGCAAATCTTAAGGTTTCCGCCTTTGGAATGGTTTGAAAGGATGCTACTGGCGAATACAGGTTGATTCACCATTTTTCTTACCCTGGGGGGGATTCCATGCATGATGCCATTCTGGATGAGTTGTGTTCAGTTCACTATATGTCTTTTGATAAGGCTACTTCATTAGTACAGTGCCATGGTTTTGGCACCAAATTTGTGAAGTGTGATATTAAATTGTCTTTTCCTGTTCACCCTAGAGATTTTGAATTGCTAGGATTTTACTTTGAGGGGCAATGCTACATGTATAGGGTGTTATCAATGGGTTGTTCAGTACTTTTTTTGAGTGCACTTTGAAGGCTAGAGCTGGGTTGAAAGGAGTTGTGTATTACCTGAGTGATTTTTTATTTGTTGGTATTGTTGAGTCTGGGTAATATCCATTCTTGTTGCAGGAGTTTATCGCTCTCGCCGAGGAGCTGGGTGTTTCATTGGCTTATGAAAGGATGGAGAGTCTTGCCTCTGATTTACCTGGGGATGACTGGCAGTGGCAGAACGACAAAGTCACTGTCAGTGGGGATTGAGAGGACAAGGAGGTGAGTGCTAAAGTGATGGTGTGCACCCACCCTAAGACCAAGATCCCAGCAACTCTAGTTGCCAGGATGCTGGTGTCTATTCTGTCCTGGGGTGCTGGAGTGTCATGTTTTCTGGGCAGGGAATGGGCTCCAAGACAGTGATGGTAAGCCAGGAGACTGGCTGGTTGGGATGTTTAGATTGGCAGCATGTTTGGCTGTGCACTGGAGGCAGAGGACAAGGACTGGGAGAACCAAATCCTGAGAGATGAGTTGGAAGAGGTATAGGAGCTGATCCACCATTTGTTGAAAGGCCTGAAAGAAAATCAGGGTGTGGAGGGGCCATGGCTGGTGTGACCTTGGGCTTCTCTGATGGAGGAGCCCATGCAGCCGAGGCAGTGACTGCAGTCCTGGTAGTAAAGGGTTCTGGGAGTGGCACTGGTCCTGACAGGACCAGCAGCAGCAGTATGCAGAGTGACAGTTGAAGTCTACTTTCAACAGCCAGATTGCCTGCCTGTCCTACTTCCTAATCCACGTAGCGAGATTCATGGCCAACTGGGAGCCCACTTTCCCTAAGGAAGAGGTAAAGTTCCAGTATGTGACAGCACAGCTGAAGAGAAGGGTTTGTGAGTAGTTAGTGGGCCCCTGTGATATGGGAGCCCCAGAACTCACTGACTTTTGGCAATTTATGAACAGCCTAAGGGGCAGGTTTGAAGATCCCTTCTGGCAGGAGAAGGCCCATTCCCACTGAGACAAGGGACTTGTTTGGTGGCAGAGTATGCGGAGGAGTTTTAGTGACTGGCATCACAAGTGTCAGATTGGTTGGAGGCTAAAAAGATACAATATTTCCAAGATGGTTGAGGCTGGAGTTCTTTCAGTGGACAATACTGCAAGACAATCTGGGCACGTGATGGGTTGGATGCTCCTGCAAAGCTGAGTTACTGAAACAAATGGTGAAGTTTGCCTGGCTATGGCAAGGAATGACTCTGAAGACTATGGTCAGAGGCAGCAGTTGCAAGAGAACTTGTCAGGATAGCAGAAGTCTGCCACCTAAGAATCTCTAGATGTGCCTGGGGCTGTGCTTATGAAATGGACAAGATGGGTACCAAGTGGCCACTTCCCCGGAGAAGCAGAAGGAGACTGGTGGAATTTGGCCAAGGAAGATGGGGGACAAAAGAAAGGCTTTTGGGAAACTGTTGATCCCGGCATTGACTATGGAAACACTGCATGACAATCCAGCAGAGGAAAGTGCTGGAGCAGTGGTGGACAGCAAAGAAAAGCTTGTGGGAAATGAGGACAGCCTGTTCTGAGCACCAAAGGGTAGGTAGCACTATAGAGGTGCATTGAGACTATGATGAGTGGGAGCACTATCCTGCTTTTCATCGTGGTCAAGTTAAGACACCTGGGAAGTAGGGGCAGCACAGACTCAGTGGACAATTTGGACTCAGGTTGCACCAGATTTTGATGAACACCATAATTGCCCTGGAAAAATTGGAGGCTCCTGTTAATTTTCTCCAGGTGGATGAGAGTAAAATGAGAAGGTCTTGGTTAAACACTTGTCCTCTCTAGTTTACCTGACAGTAAGGGAACACTGGAAGATTATATAATTCATGCTGGCCCTGACAGCTAACTCCGCAGTAGTACTGGGTCTGAACTGGTTATACTTCCACAACCCTAATTTGTGATGGAAAGCTGAGACTGTATGTTTCCCTTTGGTGGCATGTCAGGAACTACCACCAGAGTAGATCCAATCAGAGTCACAAGAGGTGGGGAAATGGCCCCAACTGCTAAACTAATGAGGGAAGGAGTTACAAATTTGGACACTGAGGGAATCCCAGCAGAGTATGTGGGCTTGCGAGAGGTAGGGGCCTAAAGACAGTGCAACGTGCTTCTGCCTCATCAGGACTCTGATTGTGCTATTGAACTAGAGGGGGTGCCAAGCTGCCAAAACCAAAATTGTACTCCATGTCCCCCAAACAGATGGAGGTACAGAGGGAGGTCATTGGCAAGAATTTAAAGTATGGGTTTATCAGGCCACCCCAGTCAACCATGGCAGCATACTACCAAGTGCTCATATGGGCAGGGGATGAGTGGAAAACTGCTTTCAATTGCCATTTGGGGACTTTTGAGTATTTGGTGATGCCATTCGGGTTAAGTGGAGTCCTCAGAGAATGGTATTGGGCACTAGGTATTGGACTCTAGAAATCTGGAGACACTTCATGGAGAGAGCCACTTGCCCTCGTGAGATTTGGACAGATTATCGCAATCAAGAAAGCTTACAGGCTGCATGCAGATTGCGTCCCAAATAAGTAAGTTGGACCTCTTTTTCTCCAGGCTGAGGTCAAATTGAGGCATCTTGAAAGAATTTTTTTTAGCACATGTATTATCTAATTACCCGAAAAAGAAAATCAAAAAAGGGAAGTGGTGGATATTGTATTCACCCTCAGCAGCTGGAGTTGGCAGTTGCCACATGCAGCCAGGCTTGAGTGAAAAACAAAGGTAGAATGGTTGCAGGGACATTGCTAAAAAGCCTGCAGAGTATAATGAAGGAAGATGGCTGGACGAAAGAGCATAGGAATGAGCTGACAGATACAGGTGGAGTGAGATGCAAAGGAGAAAAAATAATTACATCCCAGAGACACTGAGAAGGCAGATATTGCAACACAGCCATGACATCAAGTTGGATGCATATTTTGGATTCATCAAAATGTTGCACCTTGTGTGCTGTGACTATTGCTGGGCTGGACTCAGA
The DNA here is from genome assembly GCA_948472985.1 of Iguana delicatissima. Classification (NCBI taxonomy): domain Eukaryota; kingdom Metazoa; phylum Chordata; class Lepidosauria; order Squamata; family Iguanidae; genus Iguana; species Iguana delicatissima. The sequence goes on from CAOKZL010004528.1 coordinate 8,895, forward strand.
ATGATTGTAGGCAAATTATATCCAGGGGTGCCCAGTTTGTTTAGTAAGCAGTTGGGCAAGGGGAAAGCCAAAGGGTCTGCTGCAGACATCTCCCACTATTCTGCACCCATGGGCGCATGTTGGTATGAATTTCATAACTGATGTTCCAGTGAGTGACCAAAAGACTGTTATTTGGGTGGTCTTATTCTCTAAGCAGGCCCACTTCATTGCTTGTAAGACCATTCTCACAAACACTTAGTTGGCAAAATGTTTTATCTAACATATATATCAGTTGCATAGGATGCCTGGCAGGATTGTGTTGAATTGGGGAAGTCAATTTACATCCCAGTTTTGGAGGGCTTTTTTGAAATTTTTGGGAGTAGAGCAGATCATGAGCATGGCACACCATCCAGAAATAGATGGACAGATGGAAAGGATCAACCAAATATTGAAACAATACCTGTGATATTGCATTAATTTCCAGCAAGATGACTGGGTGGGCCTTTCTTCCTTTGCTGAAATGGTGTACAACAATGCTGTTCATTAAAGTACAAGCCACACCCTTTTGAAATCATGTACAGCAGATATTGAAATCATGTACAGCAGATATTGCTTTCCCCTGAGATCATCCAGACTGATCCATGCCTGCTGACTGAATGGGCTTGGCCAGCCATGGGTAAGGCTTGGCCAGCCATGAAATCAGCTTTAGACTATGCTAAAGACAGCTATAAAAAGTATGCCTACCTTAAACAAGCTAAGAATTGGGATTTAAGTAGGGTGGTTTGAAGTGCCCAGAGCCTTCATTTCAGTTTCAGATTGACACCTGGTGAATGATGTGATAGCTGAATTGGAGTTGCCTAGATGTCAAAGAAATCCAGCCTGTTTTCCAGTTCAGCCTACTCAAACTGACAGTGGCTCCTAATGAATGGCATTCTGCATGCTCAACCCCCTCCCCCAATATTGGGGTGGGACAGGATAAGCATTTTGAGATTTCTGAGATTCTGGGTTTCTGATGGCATGAAGGGATGACTGCAATACTTTGTCAAGTGGAAATACTTGCCTACCAGTGAATATCCAGCATGTTAACACCTCCCATTTAATTCACAAGTTTCATGCTGCAGGCCCGCATAAGACTGGAGAGATGGAGAGTGTTAGTCATGGGGAGGTGCAATGTCAGGGTGTCTAAGCTCTCTCTGCCATTTTTTTTTTTTTTAATAAAGATGACTTTATTTTAGTGGTTGTGTGTTTTGTTATGCAGGTGGGGATGATGGGATCCATTGAGCTATGCTGCATATCATATTGTTGCTGTGAAGCCACTACTGTTCTGGCACCTAAATCTGTTGCATGGCTGACTTTTGTAGTTGGTTGCTGCTTCTGTTCTGCAAACCATGCAAATAGAATTTCTTGGAGGGGGGATTCCCCAGACCTCTTGCCCACATTCTCCACCAGTATCATAGCTCACCCCTCCTCTATGAGACATCAAAAGCCCCACCTTACATGGTTTACCCAAAGCTTCAGATCACTTTTGGCAATTATTTGTTTGGTTTCTTGTTGGCAAACCCAATTCCTTCAAGACAGGTTCTCTTCAAGTACAGGTATTTATTTATTGTTTTTATAAACCAACTTTCTTCCAGAGTGGGACCAAGGGAGATTCCAGAAAAGTTAAAAACAAATACAATATATTTTAAAATAATTAAAACAACCACATAAAACAACACAAAATCATATAAAACATACAAAAGTTAAAATAAATAAATCAAGCATCTGAATAAAATAAAAAGCTCACCTGCTCACTCATTAAAAGCCTGTTTGAATAGCTTGCTTTCGCCTGCCAGTGAAAGGTAAGCAAGGGGGAGGGCATTCCAACCTCTCATGGAAGGGAGTTCCAAAGGTGGGAGCAGCCACTGAGAGCAGCCATTCCCTTTGATGTCCTAATCAAGCAAGTCTGTGATGGTGGCTAGACCAAGAGAAAGCCTTCCTCTGTAGATCTGTAGATCAATGTAGATCTGGCAGATTGTATAGGGAGATATAGTCTTTCAAATAATCTGGATCTAAGTCATACAGTGCTTTATAGATCATGAACAGCACTTTGAATTGGAAACAAAACAGGTAGCCAGTGAAGCTGTTTTAACAAGGGAGTTATATGTTCCCTATAACTGGCCCTGGTCAGGATTCTGGCTGCTGCATTTTGAACCTGCTGAAGTATCTGAACAGTTTCCAAAAGCAGCCCCAAGTAGAGTACATTACAGTAGTCCAACTCAATTGCAATCTAAGCATGTGTCACTGTAGCCAGATCTGATACCTCAATGAACATGAGCAGCTGGCAAACAAGTTTTGACTGTGCAAATGGACTCCTGGCCTCTACTGAAACCTGGGCATCTAGGATCAGAATAGAGTCCAGAAGAACACCAAATCTGCGACCCTGAGATTTTGGGCTGAGAAGTGTAACCGTATCCATCACTGGCAAAGTCCCTGTTCTCTGATCTGCCCTTCGACTCTCCCAAAGCACCTCAGTCTTGTTTGCTTTGATTTGTTTGTCTCCATCTAGTCTATTACAAACAACAGTATTTTATCTCTGTCTCGGGGAGAACCACCATACTCAAATCCCTCCAGTCTATCAAACATTTACACTTTAGCTGCTATAACACCACAGACCACTAGATGGTGGCAATGTCTAAACAATTTCACTGCCTTTTCTTTTAAGAGTCTTTCCAGTGAAAGGTAGCTGTTTTTACTCACTCTGCCTGGGACTGTTGCTTGCCCTGTTGTCTGGCTGAGACTCCCATAGTAAAATAAATCCAGAGGCTGCCAGGGCTGAGATAAAGCCACCAGCTCCTTCTCCCCTCAACTCACATCTCAACTGCTTCTTATCTCCGCTTTCCACTGTTTGTACCCTATCTCACATTCTCCTTCCTCTGCCTCTGCTTGGCATCCTGCCCATTTGAAGGACTATCCTATGGCCCCACACTCTTCTCCTCATGCCTTCCAAGCTTATATCAAAGCCAAGCTGCTGGGTTTGGGCTCTTCCTTTGCAGCTGTCTCCCCTCACATCCCAAGAGCTCTCTCACAGGCTAGTGTCCTCAGCCTGAGTGTGCTCCCAATCAGTTCCCTTGGTAAGTGTAGCCAGTTCCATGGGGTAGCTGTGTTGGCCATACAGGCCATCCCCTCCCTCTTTTTTCCTCCTGTATGATTTTTAACATCTTTTGCCCGATGAAAAGCCAGCAGAGCTTTGAAAGTTTGCATGATGTATTTGTGCATTTTGGTTCAGCCAATAAAGGTATCACTCTTTTGTGGATTTTGCTTTATTTCAAAAATATTGTGTCAGATGATACAGATCTATTGTCCTGTTAATCCTGTGATGTTAAAGCAATAAATTCTGTTTTTCTATTGTTGTGGGTTGCTTTATTAGGTCCTATAATATTGCTTTCTTTAAGACTTTCATGTCATCTGTGAGCTCCCCACTCTTACTTTGACTAACATTGTTAAAATGTGGATTTTGGACTACCTAAAGTAATATTTTATCAATGTTGCTGTTAGCTAGCTTCTGCCAGGTCTAATTTACTGAATTGAGTCAAATCTATAGGAAGTACAAAGCAAGCTACATTTAGTAAATTGATAGATCATAAGACAGGAGGAGGAAGATGGCGCCAGCATGATAGATGATGTTTTAACTGACTCTGTTACCATTTATTTACTTTTTAGCTTTTAGTCTTTTATCTTGAATTTTAATTCCTCCACTGTGTCTTGCCTGGAATGTAATGTTTTTTAGTTGACTGTTGCCGTATTGCGGGGCAGCATTGCTTATCTTCATTTGCTTTGTTTTGGGAAACTTTTGTACTCCCATTATCTCCTCCCCCGGGCCTATTATTAGATGCTTTGCTTTACTAGCACTTTTTCTAGTTTGAAATGAAAGCCAAGAACTACTATTTTTTGGGAATTTAATACTTTATGGGCTTTGAGCAAGCTTGGGCTTTTGTTTATTTTGTAATAAGCCATGACAGTTTTAAATGGGAAAGAAAAAACATTCCAGAACAAGCTCAGAGACAGTCAAGCGCAGCAAGGCTTCTAAACAACTTAAGATAGATGAATTGCACGTCTGTGAGAGAAATGTGAGTATCTCAAATTTTACAGTTCTCAGAATGAACAACCCACAGAACATCATTTATATTCTCCAGATTTTGTGACCAATGTCTCTTAACAGCCCATACTGTTATCTCAATCTATGAACATTTGGAAAAAAATGATAACCAAATGAAGCTTCTCAAACTTTCCTTTGACAACTTTATACAAAAATATACATCTTTAAAAGATGGCTTGGGTCAACCCAGCAGCTCGGAGCTCAACAAGGAAGACAAGCTGCAGTGTGAAAAGAACAGGAATAACGACCCAAGGAGCAGCTTACCAGCGGCTTCTATGGAGCTGGAAACAGGGAAAGGTAACAGGATTTTACAAACAAATCAAGTCATGCTGCAAATCACCTACAACAGAACAAACAATTGCAGATGGAGGTCCTTTAGAGCTATTAGACTTTCTCTGAGCCAACTTCTACATATACACCTTTATAGTATTGACATGCTTGCTGTGGACTGGCTTCCTAGTACTTCTGCTCATAAGAGAATTATGCTAACATTCAAACAATCCACAATCCTTCTTATGTTGATGAAAATGAAGAGTTTTTTGTCCAACTATCAAATAACACCAGTCCGGGTCTATAGAAACTTGGCTATTATTTCTTTAATTAACCCTAAATGCAGCAATAGGTTGCCTATTGAGGAAAGGAACAATGGCTTGTTATCACCCAAATAAACTTCTAGCCAGATCATGCCACAACCAGGACCATCTAAAACTTCCAGCATGGAAACAGAGAAGCAACCAGTGGGCCAAAGTGAATCAACTATTAATGAAGAACATATAGACATTACTTCCAGACTGGACGATCTCAAAAACATGCTGTTTACCATCAAAGATTTGGCCAATCCTCTGGTGAATTTAGTAATGACTGATGAAGTCCCTCATGTTGGAAGAGATTTGGCCGGGGGTTGCATTGACGATTTATTAGCAATGGATCAGGACAACCTGACAACTCTAATTTCAACACAACCTTTGGAACCAAAGAAGGTTAAAAATACTGTTACTTTGAGAGAGTTGCCTTCCTACCAAAAAGCCCTGGTGCAAACAGAATCTGTGGATACTTGTGAGCACATTGATCTAACTGCACCAACCTGACAATTAAACTTGTTATCTTGGAATATTATGGGCTGGATGAATAAGTTCCGTGATGCAGCTTTTGCAACCTATTTACAAAAGTTTAAAATTCTGTGTTTGCAAGAGACTTGGGCTCATGGCCCTAATTTACCAGCACTCCTTGGATTCCTCTCATTTTCTGTCCTGGCCATTAAAACAAGTGCTAGGGGCCGTGGTAGTGGCGGACTCACTATATTTGTATCAGTTGACTTGCAAGTGGATATTCAACCATTGGTCACTCTCTATCCACAATGTATACAGGCTCTCCTTTTCAAGAGTAGTCATTTTGGTTCTCTTATTTGTATTAATGTGTACATTCCACCCAGTTTATCTAAATGTTCAGCTCCTAATAGCATCTGGAAACATCTATCTGAAACCCTCAGCCTTCTAGTATCCCTACACAAGAACCCTGCTGTGCGGAGACTTCAATGCGAGAACTGCGGAGGGGCCAAAACATTTGGAAGGTACTAACTCTGGTCAGGTTCCGCAAGATACATTGGTTGCCAGGGTCACCCAAGATACTAAAACAAACAAGTGAGGTCTGAGGTTTTTAGAGATCCTTTCCCTGCACCACCTGTAATGCCTTAATGGATCTCAGCACGACATAACATTGGGTGCCTATACTTATGTCACCAATAGAGCAGCTAGTACAGTAGATTATATTGCAGTTTCTGCTAACCTGTTTACTATTATTCATAGTTTGGAAGTTATTCATAGTTTGAAAGTGACCATTTTCCTTTGTCATTGTTACTTAATTTTGAAATGTCTCCCCCCACGTATTGCTCTCAAAATTTAAATGGAATCCGATTGGGAGAGCAGAGAATACGATGGTCAATTAATCTGAGTGCTTCTTTAGTTCAACTATTTGAGAGCAACACTTTCAGAGCCCTCCGATAAGACATCTTATTTGCTAAGTCAGACATCTTACACGTCTATCAAACTATCATTGAAAATTTGAGACCCAAATTGGTTTGTAACAAGCACTTTAATCCTAATAGGGTAACAACCAATAGATGGTGTGACTTAGAATGTAGAGGTGCCCGGAAAGCATTAATGGATTTCTCTTGACAGGTACTTAAAAATAAGAATGCTAGTACCCCTAACACTTTAGCGGTCATGAGGTCATCCTATAAGGCACTCCTAAAACAAAAAAAAAGTTACTTATAACAGAACACAATGGAGTCATTTGGCCCTAGCTGTGAGGACTAAGAACAAGAAGCAGTTTTGGGACATTGTTTCCATTGGTATGCACGTGATTAGACCAGTTATTATTGGACAAATTTCATCACAAGAATGCCATACTCACTTCAGCGGGCTTTATGGAGGTATATCCATAGAGAACCGCCCTTCACTCATTTCAAAGACTGTTTGCTTCCCTTTTTGGCCACCTGTGTCTGTGTTAGAGGTAAAGAAGTTGATTGCAGCTCTCACCTTAAGTAAGGCACCAGGGGTGTGATAATGGAGCTTATCAAAGCCTTATCTAGGTTTATCAAAGGGAGACAATTCCCTCTTCAGGTAAACCAAGGGTTAATGAGATGTTAGGATTACGTCAAGGGTCACAGGGTGAGAGTTGACCAACCAAAAGGAAAGGGTCAGCATCACAAGTCACAAGGTGAGAACTGACCAACCAAAAGGAAAAGAGGTGGGCATCTTGGAGATGCTTCCAGATCCTTCCAAGGAGGAAAATATAAAACTTCTGAGAGGCCATGTGGCCAGAGAGGGAGAGAGAGAGAGAGAAAAAGAGGAGAGCTGGGCCAGTGGAGCTGGCAGCATGCCATGTCTCCTGGACCCCCCCTTCTCCTTTAGACCATCTACGCCTATAACCTAATTGTGAGTAACTAGAAATAAGTAGTTAGTCGCGTTAAGGATGTTGTTATTTTGGGAATTGGCTGATCTTAAGAATGTATCCGCGCTGTTATATCTGTTTTGTAAATTCTTGTAACCAAGTGTACCTGGGAGAAGGGGAGTCTCCCAAGTGTGATATTGTTATTTGCATGCCTTGATTAAAACACTTTTATAAACCTCCGTTTCTCTCCATTTCCACGCCAGGGTTGGCACACGCTACATAGGACCTCTCGGGGGGGGGGTGGAAGATCCTTACGCTTAGAGATTGGGCAGGGTCTCTCCTGTCCTGTCCAAATGATTCTTAATTCAGGGGGGTGGTGGCAGCATACCTGATAGAGCTGGGAGATTGCCAGTCGTTCCATGCATGGAAGTCAGCTTTGGAAGGCTGGCAAGAACCCTAGTAAAACACTGGGAGGGAATTTCCAGTCTTGCAAGGCTGGAAGTCAGCTTAAGAGACTGGAAATAAACCTACAGTGTCACATGGTGGCAGCGGTTTTCGAACGGAGAGTGGGGATTTGTAAAGTGCAGGTTCCCCTGTGTCTGTGGCGAGGAATTAAGCTCAGAAGAAGTGGGGGAGGATCTGTGAGCGAGGGAGCCCTTCTTAAACAGCCTGTGGTTTAAAAGGGACGTTTTTTTTCTCTCCTTCTCATCCTCTCTTAGGCTTGAAAAGGGAGGGGGAGTTGGAGGCTGGGGGCGGAGTCGCTTCCTCATTGAGAGCACTCTTGCAAACGGGTGAGCTCCGGATTTTTTTTTCTTTTTCTTTCTCTCCAAAGCTTTCAGTGAAGAGCTGCTGGCTCTGTCATTCAAAGCTTCTGTTGGGGGAGAGTAGTTTGTTTGTTTGTTTTGGATTTTTAAAGCTGCTAAACTCTGGCATTATGTTCTGAGTCAGCAGCTGGAATTTTTTTTTTCTTCAGTCTGCTTTGAGCAGCCAAGTTAGTAAATCTGCATACTAATTGCAGGTACTTAACTCAGGCAGAGTTGGCTTTTGTTTCCCTCAGGAGGGAGGAGGGGGGCGAAGAGCAGGGAAAGGAGAGAAGGCTTTGGGATTTTTTCCACTTTTCTTGGTTTTTAGGATTTCTCCCTCTTTTCTGTGGCTTTTGGGGCTTCTAGCACTATATATATTCTTTGATCAGCCAATCAGACCTTTTCTGTGTTGTAGTTTTCGGTGCACAGAGGGAGTCAGGGGTTTTATGAACTTAAGATCCGGAAAAATCCTGGAATACACTATGGATCCTAGTGATACCAATGTCACACAGCAGGATGCTACAGAAGATAGCTCATCTGCTCAACCAGCTACCCCTAGTGGTAGTAATCTAGCTCAGCAAGGGGCTGCTATGCCAGTAACAGCCCTTGGTGACCATATGGATTCTCCTGCTGCTTTCTGGGAATCAATAAAGCTCCTGCATGAATCAATAAGGCTCCTACATGACAAGTTGCCCCCTGAGCAAATTGCAAGATTCCTAGATAAATCGATGGACATGATGCAAGCTTCCACTGCAAACCAGACAGCTGCTCAGCGGAACCCAGAGCCGCGACTTGCTCTTAACCGCATCAGACAGCTGCCAATTTACAGAGATTCAGATGATTTTGAGGCTTTTCTCATCTCATTCAAACATGCAGCAGATGATTTTGGGATCCCTGAAGAGAATTATATGAGTGAACTTCGGCTTAATCTCTCAGGGACGTGAAAGTGGCAAGCGACTTGCCAGCTGCGGACCGAAATGATTTCACCAAGTTTGTGGCCCTAGCCCGGAAGAGGCTTGGACTCACACCAGATAAATCTAGAACCCAATTTCGTGCCATTAGGAAAAAACCGGGTGAGACTTACAACGAGATGGCTTGTTCACTCGAGCGGGCACTGGACTCTTGGATGCAAGCAGCTAAAGCATCCACTAGAGAAGAGGTTTTACTTCAGTTTTTATTGGAGCAATTCTTGGAGCACATACCTCCACAGACAGCATCCTTCGTGTTGCAACGCGAGCCAAAGACGCTTGAGGAGGCCGCCAAGGCAGCAGATTGCTTTGTTGCCTCCAGGGGTGAAGAGGCATTCCAGCCTACTGTGGAAATGCCTCCGACAGACAAGCACAAATACCAACAAGCACGCAAAGATCTCCAGAAGCACAACACTTCTACTCCTAGGTCATCACTAAATGACACTACCTCGAAGCCTCAGCTGCACAGCTCCACCACACTGTCACAGCCTTGCTCCGGGCAGCAGTCTGTGGCAGGTGCTCAGGGTCAGCCAGGGAAAAAGGCTAGCCCTAAATGCTTTCTCTGTGGAGAGCTGTGACATATTAAAGCCAACTGTAAGCAGAAGCCTAAGTTGGCCCAGTTAGTTGTTGCTTCGGCTTCCAGGGACACTCCCACTGATGATTCCGTTGCTCCTGATCCGGACATGATCCTTACTCACAGAAGGCACACACTGTGGGTAGGAGACAGGAAAGTTGTTGCTTACAGAGACACTGGAGCACAAGTTTCTGCTATTCATTGTTCATATCTGGAATCTGGTCTTGTTGATGACCACATCAAGATCACCATCAGAGCCTTTAGAGCTCCTCCGGCTCAACTGTCAACAGCATGCCTTCCTGTTCAGTACAAAGGCTGGGAAGGAGTTTGGACTTTTGCTGTTTATGATGACTACGAATGTCCTGCTCTGTTGGGTGATGATCTCATCTTCCATGCTAGTCAGGCCCGGAAAGAGTCCGGACAGCGTGCAAAGATGGCAAGCAGCCTGAGCAGAGGTCAGTCTTCAGTGCAACTTGAGGGCCAGCCTGAACTTAGACTGCAGTCACTGTCTCCTGCTACACCAGAAGGAGTCCTGTCTGAAGAGGTGGTGGAACCTAGGGCAGACTCCCACCACAGCATCGTAGGCCCAGAGGTCAGGACCATCCTTGCTGATACCGCGGATGTTGGAGCAGATGCTGGCAGAAGTCCAGGAAGAGCTTCTCCATGTCAAGAGGTTAGTCAGCATGGTCTCCAGTTGGTCCCTGTGGTCACTCCTGACTCAGCGCTGCCCAGGGGGACGGAAGAGTCTCCGGTGGGCACCGAGCAGAGTAAGGTGCTGTACAATTTGTCTGAGATGCAAGAGGCTGGTGCAGAGGAGGAGAATCCAACAACGCTGACTTCAAAGCCAGCAAAGGATTCAACAGCAGTGGAAACTCCAGAGAACACTCCAGCCAAGGGAGCAGAACCTGGAGAAGCTGCAATGCAACGAGAATCTGAGGCGAGTCTGCCACTCCAGGTGGAACAGCTGGTTCCTGTTCAGCGACAGCAGTTCCAGGAAAACCAGGAAGCAGATCAGAGCCTTCAAGCTGCTTGGACCAGAGCGAAGGAAGAGGTGAAGTCTCCTCCAGCGATGAAGGGGCCCAGATTTGTAATCGTTGAGGGCCGATTATATCGTGAGTCTGGCCAGAGAGGTAACAAGGGGGGCGTACGCACTCAGAGACAGTTGCTGGTGCCTTCTAAGTATAGAACCAAACTCTTGAGTCTGGCTCATGATCATCCTAGTGGACATGCTGGGGTGAACCGAACCAAGGACAGATTGGGAAAGTCCTTCTACTGGGAGGGGATGGGCAAGGATGTGACTGATTATGTCCGATCCTGTGAAGTTTGCCAGAGAGTAGGGAAATCCCAGGATCAAGCCAAGGCCCCTCTCCAACCACTTCCTATCATTGATGTTCCATTCCAGAGAGTGGCTTTGGACATCATGGGACCTTTCCCTAGGAAGACTGCTAGGGGAAAGCGATACGTGCTCACCTTTGTGGACTTCTGCACTCGTTGGCCAGAAGCCATTCCACTGGGTGGGATCTTAGCTAAAGCAGTAGCCCAAGCTCTGACAGACATCTTTGCTAGATTAGGTTGGCCTGCAGAGATTTTAACGGATGCAGCTTCCAATTTCAACTCCAAAGTCATGCAGCGCCTATTAGAGGCACATGGAGTACGCCATCTGACATCAGTGCCTTACCATCACCAAACTAATGGGTTGGTGGAACATTTTAATGCAACTTTGGGGGCCACGATCCGTAAGTTTGTGAATGAACATCCCAATGACTGGGACTTGGCGCTACAGCAGTTCTTGTTTGCTTACAGATCTGTTCCACACCCAAGCCTGGGTTATTCACCCTTTGAGCTGGTCTATGGCCATGATGTGAAAGGGCCATTACAGCTGGTTCAAAGGCAGTGGGAGGGAGCTATACCTTCTTCAGAGACTAATGTGGTTGATTTTGTGACTAACTTGCAGAATACTCTCAAGGAAGCATGGGCAGATGCTCATGAGAATCTGCAACAGGCACAAGAGAAGCAGAAGACCTGGTATGATCAGTATGCCAGAGAACGTTGCTTTGATAAAGGAGAACAAGTGATGGTTCTGAAGGCTCTCCAGTCTAACAAGATGGAAACTTCTTGGGAAGGTCCTGCCACAGTGCAAGAACGCATTGGGACAGTGAACTATCTCATACAGTTTCCAGACAATAGGGTTAAGCCAAAAGTGTATCATGTGAATTCACTGAAACCCTTCTACGAGAGGCCCAGTCACCTTCTCACACTTTCAGTCCAGGAAGATGAGGAGGAGGAAGAGTGGCCTGAAGGTGCTTTCTATGATCAGGAGGGTGGTGGCTTGGAAGATGTGAAGCCCTCCCCGAGACTCAATGCGAAACAACGCAAGCAGTTCTTTCACTTGACGGGTAAGTTCACCACCCTGTTTTCACCTATCCCAGGTCGCACCACAGATCCTCAACATGTGGTAGCCGCAGATGACAGCAGGCCATCAGCAGAACAGCCACGACGGGTGTCACCAAAAGGGAAAGAGGCGATAGAGAGGGAGGTGAAAGAGATGTTGGACATGGGGATCATTCGCCCATCACGCAGTCCATGGGCATCCCCAGTTGTCCTAGTACCCAAAAAGGGGGGGGCGGACATTCGTTTTTGTGTGGATTATAGAAAACTGAACTCAGTGACACGCCCTGAACATTATCCAATGCCCAGAGTAGATGAACTGTTGGAGAAATTGGGGCACGCTAAGTACCTATCCAGCCTCGATTTGACTAAGGGCTATTGGCAAATCGCCCTAGCAGAAGAGTCTAAGCATCGAACAGCATTCATCACTCACATGGGCCTGTTTGAGTTCAATGTCCTTCCCTTTGGGCTACGCAACGCACCTGCAACTTTCCAGAGGCTGGTGGACTGTTTGCTAAGAGGGTGCGGGGACTTTGCTGTTGCTTATTTAGATGACATTGCAATCTTCTCAGACTCCTGGGAAGACCACTTGAAACACTTGGAGATTGTCTTCCAACGCATTAGTGATGCTGGACTGACAGTCAAAGCAAAGAAGTGCCAGTTTGCACTGGACAGAGTGACCTACCTTGGCCATGATGTGAGACAGGGGACTATCACTCCACTGCAAGTCAAAGTGGAAGCTATTAATAGCTGGCCAATTCCTCATTCCAGGAAGCAGGTGCAGTCCTTCCTTGGCCTGGCTGGGTACTACCGGAGATTCGTGCCCAACTATAACCAAATGGCAGCACCTCTAACAGACCTGACAGGTTCCAAGAAACCTAAAGTAGTGAAATGGACAGCAGAGTGTCAAGAAGCCTTTGCAGCCTTGAAACAGGCCTTGATGGCAGATCCTGTGCTCAGGGCACCAGACTTTGACAAGCCATTTGTAGTGGCTACAGATGCTTCTGATAGAGGCATTGGAGCAGTCTTACTACAAGAGGGTCCGGATGGCACCTTGCATCCCATCTTGTTCCTCAGCAAGAAGCTTTCTGCAAGGGAGTCCAATTGGTCCATACCAGAGAAGGAATGCTATACTATTGTATATGCGTTAGAGAAGCTTAGACCATACGTCTGGGGACGTCGCTTCACCCTCCAGACTGATCATGCTGCCCTCCAATGGCTACATACAGTCCGGGGAACTAACAAGAAGTTACTACGATGGAGCCTGTCCCTACAAGACTTTGACTTCGACATTCAGCACGTGGCTGGAAGTTCTAATGTGGTTCCAGATTCCTTGTCACGCAGAGGACTGGAGGGAGGTTAAGAGGGCTGAGTTTTACATGTCTGCATTGATAATATGGCTAACCTGTACTGTTGTGTGTGTTTGCATTTATTCTTTGACTTTTCCTTTCTTAGGTCCCAGGATGAAATCCCAGCCGGTGTGGTTCCAGCCTTCAGCTGTTCCCAGACCGTCTGAGATTTGGGGGGCGTGTGATAATGGGGCTTCCCATTATCTAGGCTTATCAAAGGGAGACACTTCCCTCTTCAGGTAAACCAAGGGTTAATGAGATGTTAGCATTATGTCAAGGGTCACAGGGTGAGAGTTGACCAACCAAAGGAAAGGGTCAGCATCACAGGTCACAAGGTGAGAACTGACCAACCAAAAGGAAAAGAGGTGGGCATCTTGGAGATGCTTCCAGATCCTTCCAAGGAGGAAAATATAAAACTTCTGAGAGGCCATGTGGCCAGAGAGGGAGGGAGAGAGAGAGAGAAAGAGAGGAGAGCTGGGCCAGTGGAACTGGCAGCATGCCGTGTCTCCTGGACCCCCTCCCTTCTCCTTTAGACCATCTACGTCTATAACCTAATTGTGAGTAACTAGAAATAAGTAGTTAGTCGCGTTAAGGATGTTGTTATTTTGGGAATTGGCTGATCTTAAGAATGTATCCGCGCTGTTATATCTGTTTTGTAAATTCTTGTAACCAAGTGTACCTGGGAGAAGGGGAGTCTCCCAAGTGTGATATTGTTTATTTGCATGCCTTGATTAAAACACTTTTATAAACCTCCGTTTCTCTCCATTTCCACGCCAGGGTTGGCACACGCTACATAGGGCCTCTCACTCAGGGGGAGGGGGAGGTGGAAGATCCTTACGCTTAGAGATTGGGCAGGGTCCCTCCTGTCCTGTCCAAATGATTCTTAATTCGGGGGGGGGGTGGCAGCATAATTGATAGAGCTGGGAGATTGCCAGTCGTTCCATGCGTGGAAGTCAGCTTTGGAAGGCTGGCAAGAACCCTAGTAAAACACTGGGAGGGAATTTCCAGTCTTGCAAGGCTGGAAGTCAGCTTAAGAGACTGGAAATAAACCTACAGTGTCACAAGGGGAAAATATGATACCCCCTGAAATCTTTAAATGTTTCCCCAAGTGGTGGGTGCCTATATTAGCAAAAGTGTTTACCCAGATTAACAATACAGGCACAATTCCAACAGGCTGGAAACAGAGTATTGTTGTCCCCATCTATAAGAAGGGAGATAAGCAGGATCCCAATAATTACCAGCCTATTAGCCTCTTGGATATCAACTCCAAGTTATATAGCAAATATCTGTTAAATAAATTAGAAGATTGGGAAACTACCAATCACGCCATTCACCCTGAACAGGCGGGCTTTAGGAAAGGTCAAGGCACTATCGACCACTGTCTCACCCTCTACTTTCTAGCACAGCAAAGTGTTTTGGGCCCCACCAAACATTCATTTGTCGCCTTTGTAGATTTAGCAGCTGCCTTCGACTCTATTGATAGAAACTTGTTGTGGCATAAATTGGCTAACAGTGATTTAGATTCTCGCCTGTTGTTCCTAATCAAGGAACTTTATTCTAATACAACTGCTGCAATAAGAGTAGGTATCTCCGGTTCATTAAAAGCTCCTATTCACATAAATAAAGGAATTAAACAAGGCTGCTTGCTGGCACCTCTACTCTTTAATCTACACCTCAATGACATAATTCCAGCCCTGTCAAGCTCAGAATTTTTCCCATCCTCTGTTGGTTCAAAAAAGATTTCTATCTTGTTATATGCCGATGACATGGTTCTAATATCACTCACCTGTGTAGGTTTAAAAAGGTTGCTTTCGAAGCTTAGTGTTTTCTGTTCTAAAGAAAAGCTGAATATTAACTACTCTAAAACAAAGGTGATGGTGTTTGGGAAAAGACATTTTCCTTTTCAATGGTTTATTAATGGCCACCAGATTGAGCAATGCCGAGAATTCAAATACCTTGGCGTTCATTTCACAGAAAATCTCTCATGGAAGCCCCATATAGAAGCCACCAAAGCAGTAGCCCTGAAATCTATTGGGGCAATTCTCAGATTCTATACTCCTGCTGGGGGTCACCTGGTTGTTCCAGCACTAAAAATATTCCAAAGCAAAGTTATTGCTCAGATTATCTATGGTGCTGCTGTATGGGGATGGGACGACTCTCACATATCTAAACTGGAATCTCTTCTTAAGAAACTGCTAAGACTCCCCCCGGGCACCCCAGCAGCTTTTGTTCAGGCAGAGGTCGGTTTCCCATCCATCAGAGACCGCATTCATTTGGCTCTATTTAATTATTGGAGAATAGTTAAAGATTTCCCAGTTAGAGCTTTCCCCAAATTATGTTTCAAACAGTTATCTAATTGTAAAGTATGGAATTCAAGATATCATAAGTTCCTTGAATGGTATCCTAGCCCACCTGACAACCTTTTCATCTTGAATTCCAAAGAGAAGCTCGGGATTATATATTCCACCATACTGCTCAATCAGACAGACAGGCTATCAATAATTCTAATTTTTCTAAATAGTACAAATTTTACATACTTGACCATCAAAGGGCCAGTTATTTGACAAAGCTCACCTTTCCAAAGCTTAGGCAAGCTTTTACAGCCCTTCGCTTTCAGAGTATGTTTACTACTGTGATTGATGGCAGATACTCGCATACCCCTTTGGCTCTCCGTTTATGCATTTGTGGGGCCCCTGAAATAGAGGATCTGCCTCACTATTTGTTTTCTTGTCCACTATATTCTGATCCAAGAGCCAAATTTTTGGGATCTATCCTGCCTCATTTTGAATCTAATACTGTCTTAGAAAAGAGCTTTTATCTCCTTGCTGATATTGACTCCATGGTAACTCATAATGTCTCTCTTTTCACTCTGGCAGCTATGAAGATCTGGGCCAGATATGTTGCCTATCTAGCAGTTGATTGTCTGGATTGTTCTGGATTGTTCACTTAATTATAGTTTTATTGTTTATGTTTTAACTAAACCAAATTCTAAATTTCTCTCACACATGTCCATTATGTAGCTTAATGTATGATGTATTTTTGCTATGCCGTCTCTATATATGTATTTTATATTATTTTATACTGACATTTTGTATTGTATTGTATTGCATTTTAATACTTTGTATGCAAATGGCCTTTGGTCTATGCATTAAATAAATACTTTGAACTAGTAAATTGATAGATCAATGGCACTTAATATCCTAGCAGCTGCCTTTTTAGGATATAGGGTTAGCTGTTCTAGAGGTTCAGTGAGAAAATAAAAATCCTGTTGTATGTCTTTATAGTTTGGAAAGTATAGCAATCAACCATGAAAAATTAATCTTAACATTCTGTAATAACTTCTTGGGAGTTACTGGAGACTATTCCTTCAGGGAGAGCTTACTATACCTTACTATACTGCAACTTAATTCA